>JAZGTI010016605.1:0-12684 GCA_036877585.1 Botia kubotai
CAGTGATGATATTGCTCTGTTTCAGTGATCGGAAGGTTCACAATATCCCAGCAGACACAGCATTTGTGTTGGATCGGCTGTCCTACAAATCGCCCGTCTCAGACGAGCTACTGGTGAAGGATCTAACCATGAAGATCTCTCAAGGAATGAACCTGCTTGTGGTGGGAAACACAGGAACTGGGAAAACCTCCTTACTGAGGGTTCTTAACTTCCTCTGGGAACCATTCAATGGTACAAAATGGTAGAAACTAGATAAAGAGATTCACAAAGATGGTGTGTGTATTAAAATAAAAGATATTGTTTAGCAAGAACAACTAATGAGAGATGGGTTCATCACATACGCGGGGTTACACGTGCACACACGAGGGAGCTGTAACGTACAAACCCGCTCTTGCCTTCTGTAATTTCACCAAAATTTTGGCAAAATTACTCTAGGTTCTGTGGAGATGACGACATGTTTTGGACCAAGGGGTGTGATGTTCCTACCACAGAAACCATATCTGACTGACGGTACTCTCAGAGAACAGGTGAGAAATTGGCAAAGCTATGTTGCTAATTACTCGTCCTTCAGACTAGTTGATGGGAGCGGTAGACTGGCATTCTTATACCTGAAGTCGTGCAAAATACAAAATCATGTATTACAAGACATACATCTTTTTGATCTTGATGAACCTCATTTTCTGGCATTTCCCTGCAGGTGATTTATCCATTAAAGGATGTATATCCAGCATCAGGTACCTAATTTTAATCAGCATAATTAAATTAAATCTCTTTATATTTGGGCTCATTAAAGTTGTTAAATGTTTATAATAAATACACATGTACTTTCTGCAAGTCACTGCAGACTGGTCGAGACTCACATGTATAAAAACGGATACTGACATTGCTACAGTTTAACGAATCCAAATTCTCCTCGTAGGCTCTGCAGATGATGAAAGAATATTCAAGTACCTGAAACTCGCTGGTTTGGTAAGACTGCTTCAGTCATGTTTAAACATTAGTAACAGTTTATAGTTTGCGTTCTCAAACCCGTTTCGTAAGCAGCGTGCCATGTGTTTCTGTATGTCAGTCGAACCTCCTGAACCGAACAGGAGGGCTGGATGAGAAAGTTGACTGGAATTGGTAAGTAATGTACATAGAAGGGAAACGCGTCTTTCCTCTCAACCCTATAATAAAGCACGCAACGTGTTTGTAAGGTGCAAGATGCAAGGTGTTGGTAAATTAAGAGCTTTCCTGTAGCTCAGTGGTTASAGCATGGCGTTAACAACGCCAAGGTCATGGGTTCGATCCCAGGGATTGCACATACTCAATGTATAGTGATCAATGTGTAGTATAATGCAATGTAAGTCGCTTTGGATAAAAGCGTCTGCCAAATGCCTAAATGTAAATGTAAGAGCAGTATAACTTTGAATTAGATGTATGCCTTTGGCAGACACTTTTATCCAAACGGATCCAAAGTTATACATTTGATCAGTTATGTGACGTCCTGGGAATCGAACCCACAACCTATGTGCTGCTAACGCAATGCCTTACCAACTGGGCTACAGGAACACTCATATGACACATATACAACATATATATACAACAATATATATACAACATAACTTAAAAACCACATTTCTGCCATTCACAGGTATGATGTTCTGTCACCAGGGGAAATGCAGAGACTTTGCTTTGCCAGACTGTTCTACCTGCAGCCCAAATACGCAGGTCAGTTCCTTCACGAGCTCTCATTTCCTGTTGCCCTCAAAAACCAATCAAATTTTCTCTTTGTCGGATGTCTGTTCTAGTATTGGATGAAGCCACTAGTGCGCTGACAGAAGAAGCAGAGGAGCAGCTGTATAAAAGCTGTAAGCAGCTGGGGATGACCCTCATCAGCTTGGGTCACCGCAGCAGTTTGGAAAAGGTGATGACCTATGACCTTTTCCCATTCATCCACGGACCACTATTGTGATTCATACTTCGATTACGGATGTTACTTGGAACTTTCGGCAAATCTGTAACACTGATATTGAATTTGTCCTGTTTTGTTTTTTATTTCCAGCATCATGATGTCATGCTGCGACTATGCGGAGGTGGCCAATGGGAACTCGCCAAACTCAAAAAAGACTAGATTTTCTGAATTAACCAGTTTAAACAGATAATACTGGTCTGGTTTGTGGCTTGTTGGTGCATTTAGCCCAGATATCTTGATGCTTGAAGTGTTTAGCTGTTTACTAGACAGCATACTGCAATGTCATACTTCTGATACATTATGTAGTATTAAGCTTATATATGTATATAATATGTTTTTTAATACGTACGCATGTTCTGCTTTGTTTAACCTGTATTGGTTGTTTCTTGCCAAAGAAATTAAGGGAGTTTTGTAATGAAGGAAGTCCAAATGTTTCAAAAGTGAGTTCAGAGAACAGAATATAGAATATATATTTCACAAATCGTATAGTAACTGTTTTATAAACATGACGGATAATGAAGTATAAACACTCAAGCTACTTTTAAATGGCCAGTTTTGTCAGTGTTTTAGCTCAGTTAAGCTATAAATATAAGACATTTTTTAGGAACTTAATATCTTACGTTTTTGGCAACATTTGTATAGTCCCTAATAAACCAATGAAAAGGGAAGATGACTATGGACTATAACTGTGTTTTATGTCATTTCATTTCATGGCCAGGAGAGGGCCGACGTTTTCCAGCCACAGTTTTAAATCTCAGTACCCAAATCCAATTATGATACTTTGTTATGAACTAAATTCAGCTGAGCATTAAACCTGTATTCTTAATACATTGACGTGTGTAGATTTGTATGTATTTCAAAGGTGTTGGTTCGAGGTGAACTGTCTGCTTCAAGAGCAACCCCTAGAGTAACAAAGATTAAAGGGGAACTGGTTCAGCCTAAAATAAACATGATTCACACATATTGTCGTTTGAATAACCACATGTTGTGTTTGTCTAATTCGTGCTTTTGCACAGTCAACGTATCGGGCTGTTTTAAAAACAAAATGGGCTCTACTGTAAAAGTGACATGTTTGCTACCAAAGTAGCAGAAAGCTGAGAACAAACTGACACCTCCCGTCCAAGAGTTCGGCTGATCCAGCTGCTTCGGTTTCAAGCCGTTCATAATGTGAGCCTGACCAATCTGCCGCTGTCAATCAACAGACCCACTAGATAAAGAGAGAGACCCACCAGCCTGTGAGGAAAATATGAGACGATCAGAGGAGAAATAACTAAATCACCACATCCTGTAGAGTTAGTGATCGGTTTAAACTTCAGCTCTTAAATTTAAAAACAGGCCAGAGTGATAAAAACATGACTGTATGAACCAAAGTAAGTTTCGGTATTTCTGAGTTTACATTAAATCTGGGCTGCCTGAAGTCGTAAGACACTAGAAACGACTGAAAAATCATATCAACTATATAAATCTGTATTTTAACCAAATTATGCTTTATTTTAATTTATTTTGTTATGATTTATCATTTGTATTTTTTTTAATAAGTGCGTTATCCTCATGGTAAAATGCGTTGCTAGCATCAAGCGTTATCAAATTTACTAGCCGAGAATGTTCAGATGTTTTCACCTAGACACAATGAAATAGGT
Source organism: Botia kubotai (assembly GCA_036877585.1). Lineage (NCBI taxonomy): Eukaryota > Metazoa > Chordata > Actinopteri > Cypriniformes > Botiidae > Botia > Botia kubotai. The sequence goes on from JAZGTI010016605.1 coordinate 3,595, forward strand.
GGTCTATAAACAGTCTGTATTAAAACACCTGATTTACAAGACTCGTTTTTGACTAAAAAACAGTCCGGTACCGAGTCTGACATTGGCTCCGGTAAGTGACATATCTATTTTGAACGGGAGGCAGGACCGACAGAGGAGCGTCAGCTATTTGTCACACTGCAAGCAAAGACACTGGGGGATAAACCACACTGTCCTCGGTCCTCCACAGTACACGGAATTTACCTGTTCAACGCGGATATATTCTCATGCCAACACTGGATATTTATGAAGAACTACATTGGTTTATAACTACTGTAGCTTGAGGAGAAAAAGGTAAGAGGCAAATAAAAAAAATTTATGGGCTATTGTGAACCTGGTCACTTACTGAAAATTAAAAAACGAGATTAGTTGTCTCACTTTTTATGTGATGTTGATGTTTTTGTGGTGTTTTCTGAGTTTCGTGATTGTATTTTGTTGCATTGCAAGTCTAAATATAAATATTGATTTTAATATCTAAAAATCATTGCACGGTTTTGTTTTAACGGAAATATCAACAGGTTCAACTTTTATTGCCCCTTAAAAGTGAATTTACGAGATGTGTAAAATGGACCATTGACAAAAATGTACATGCCAAAATACATTGTTGTAGCGACGGCCTATCACAGCTCAGGTCTGATCTCTTCTACAAATGGACATACTGCAGACGGAGCCTGACAGCTGACAGGTTATTTTTGGGACAGGCAGCTCAGGGGAGTGAGGTGTCAGAGATGGCAAATGTCACGCTTTTCAAAGACCAACATCCTTTTGTTTAACTTTGTTATGCTGTAATTCCACCTCATCCGTATAGCTGTTGTTCTGTGGTCTGCTTGCAATTCACAATTCACTGTTTTGTTTGAGTGAACTTTCATTTCTGATGGGGTGGTATGCAGTTACATGTTGCTAACTTTAAGATTCTCCAGTTTATTCTTCATTTGTTGATTATTCTGTGAACAGTTCAGACGGAGTGTATAATGTTTGATTTTTGTGTTTTTCAATCACATTAAACTTGAATTTGTTTGGCCCACAGAAAATCCTACTTAGGATTGTTTAAGCAGATGGAAAAGACTGTAACAGTATAGTATTTATTTATAAATGACATTTGATTAGTTACATTTGTGAATACAACATGATTAATAGAATATTTAGAAGTTATTTCTATTGAAGGCTTACTGGGATTTGGTCTGTGTCAGTGAGTGTATTACACTAACTCTTCTCTTTGAGCAAGTTAGCAACTAAAAATGCAACTAAAAATGAGCACCCCTCAGCTYACCATGTTTATTTCGGGATCCCTCTCGACACGGTTATTAGTTACATTGTCATTTGTTGTGTCATCAGTAGACCCTTTTATTCACACTGACTTACAGTACACTAATTACAGAAACAGCTCTACTAAAATGACCTAGAGTTTAGTTACAGGGTTCTCTATTTATCTCTTCAGTTTATAGGTTGCCCCTAGCTATGATCAAATCTGCATTTTTTGTGTTGCCAGGCTAGACTCTTACCAACTGGACTCATACTTTTCTTGACATTTGTTTATCAGAGATCGTTTTTTAGAAAAGCTTTGGCTGGTGCGGGGATGCTTTTTTACTCAAAAAATATGGGTATATATTATTGACAAATACAGTTGTGTTTCACTGTTTCAACTACCTTGCTTGCCTTAGAAAGAAATTGAAGAACTGTTTGTATGTCGGTACTGGAAATAGAACCTTTCTTGCAGCCAATAAAAATGAGATTGTCTGCAAGTTATTGTTCTACAAGTACAGAACCAAAATTTGCTGTGCTTGGAGCAAGTTGTCTTTGTTTTTAGTCCTTTAAAGATCTCGCATGTAGGGATTATGCTGGTTACTGTTTGCAATGTTTCTAAGACAATGTACAAGTATACAAAAGAGCTTTTACTTTCATCTGTGTTGTTTTGTCTTTGCAGGAAGCAATAATGGATCAGAATCTATTTGGTGGAGCCCCGCGCTTTCTAACTCGTCCTAAGGCCTTTCAGCTAAGCGTGGGACGAGATGCTTCACTTAGCTGTACTATCATTGGAAACCCTGTACCTGCTGTCACCTGGGAGAAAGAGAAGCTGATTCTGTCTTCAGGGGGACGTTTCAAAACAGTTGAGGATGGCGACGTTTATCGGCTCACCATATACGATCTAACTCTAGAAGACAGCGGTCAGTACATGTGTCGTGCCAAAAACAATGTCGGAGAGGCATATGCAGCCGTGACCCTGAAGGTAGGACTGCCATCAGCTGCAGTAGATCGTGCTCCAGTGTTTACAGTGAAGCCTGTCTCCACCCGAGTAGGTCTGGGGGGTGATGTTACTTTCTACTGCCGGGTTTCAGCCCATCCTGCACCAAACTTTGACTGGGAAAAGGATGGCCGCTACCTGGGTGAGACCAACCGCATCAAGATTACCTCAGACAATGAATCCAGCTCCTTAAGAATCCAGAGCGTTAGGAGCATGGATGGTGGTACGTACACCTGCCGCGTGCAGAACTCCAACGGCCGCGCTCAGTCCGCTGCGGCTCTAGTGGTGGACATGCAGGACACTCGTCTCCTCAACGCAGACAAGAGCACCTCTCTCCTCTCGCACATGCAGAAGCGAAAAGAAGAGATGAGGAAGGACATCTCTTTCTACCGTACCACAGAAAGCTCCTCCACCTCGCTTACAAGCTCTTCATCTAAGATCACAGAAGAACTCGGTAGCTTGGGGTTTGCCTATGATCAGGAGCAGAAGGTTTCAGCCTTAGCGAGCATGCTGCCCAAAGGGGTGTTTACCCGCACCTGTACAGTCACAGAGGGTAAACATGCTAAGCTCAGCTGTTTCGTCACAGGCCATCCCAAACCGCAGATTATCTGGCGGAAAGATGGAGTAAACATCAGCGAGGGCCGCAGGCATGTTATGTATGAGGATCAGGCAGAGAACTTCATCCTCAAGGTGCTGTACTGCAAGCAAAATGATAACGGGCTGTACACCTGCAATGCATCTAACATGGCTGGACAGACCTACAGCGCTGTGCTGGTGATTGTCAAAGGTACCAAATATATGTGTTATATATGGTTTACAAACATATGTTTTAACTCAAGATTCATCTAATTTTATCAAAGTAGCAATCTGGAATTTTTTTTGGTTGAAGTTGAACAATAATTATAGTTTATAAAAAAGATTTATAATTTGAGCTGTCTGTTCGGATTTCCCAGAAAATGTCAGTTTGGCTTCTTTTGATTTTAACATATGTACAGTATGTAAAGTAACCTGTAATTGTTAAACCTGTAACTGTAAAAAGTAACCTGCAATGTTATTTTTCCAACAGAGATGGCAAAAGTTACGGATTACGGGTTTAAATCTGACTGATAGGTTCATTTACTTGTTGTCTTACCATTATGCTTAATTTACAAATATGTTTACTGCTTATCAGTGAGATGAATTTGTCTCTCAATAAGAATGACCATACTAAGATGGCTCTACAAAATCACCACCTTTTAAATTGAACTTCAGTCTATTACTGACAGTCATCTTTGCTATCCAGATTTACCTCATTGCGGCCAAGTGCTAGCAAGACCCTTTAACGGGGTGTAACGTTACACCTATTTTCTGCGGGTGATGATTAGTTCACAGTTGTTGTGATGGTTAGCTACAGGCTCGCACCTGACGCCACTGAGCGGGTGACTTTCCATATGACGTCTAGTGGATTTCCAACAATTACCATTGATCCATAATCCAAAATTATTGTGGAACAGTCTTCATTAACAACTCCAACATTATGATTTGAAGCAGACTGTATGAATTCCGTAGTCATATCTAATTTTAGCCAGAAGTGTAGCAATGTTTTGCTGCCTTGTTCTTGTGCCTTCACTTTCATGCCATAGGCACCTTAGAGAAAGGTCAAAGAAACTTAGCCAGATGCCAGTCTGCCATTTCAATCCGAAGTGTGGTGACTTCACACTCTTGATAAGGGGCAAGAGTGTGAAGTTCATGTTATTTATATAGCTGTTTTTGTGTAAACAGGTTTTACTTTACATTCAAACTCCAGTTTGTGGAAGTTCAAATTGATAAAGTTTGGGTCTATCTTTTAGATATGGAATACAGGACTGTGTTTGATATTGAGGCAACCACTGAGGCTTACAAAGTTATAAATCCAATTTCAGTCTTGGTTTATGGTTATTGTATTGGTATTTTACATTTACTTTATTTGAAGGGCCTGCTTCATTGTCATCAATTAGGCTTGATGCTTACTGTATCTCCATGTCACTTTAACCTTATCCTTACAATATGTGGAGACCTAAGAAAATATGAAAAAATGAAGATGACATTTCAAATCACAGCTGTCAATTGAGAAGTGCTATTATACTGTCGTATGGTTTTCTTTGTGTTCACTGATACGTATCCTTATCAGAGCCAAAGATCCCGTTCAAGAAGAAGCTGCAGGATGTTGAGGTGAAAGAAAAGGAAACAGCAACTCTCCATTGTGAAGTACCAGTGTCAAATACCCAGGCCAGCTGGTACATGGAAGAAACTCGTCTAGAACAAAGTACCAAGTACCGCATGGAAGAGGAGGGTACCTTGCGTCGCCTCACAATTCACAATGTTACCACCAATGACGATGCTGTGTACATCTGCGAGATGAAAGAAGGCAGTCGCACCGTGGCGGAACTTACAGTCCTGGGTAAAACTACGTTTCCATGTAGTTTATTATGCTGATTAAAATTATGGTGTTTTTTTCAAGTATAAAGTCCAAAAGTAATTTTCTAGGAAAAATCCCAGGAAATGACCTTCTCCCAAAGAATTGCTTTGACCTGGTCCTTACTTATTAAGACTCTTCTCCACAATTCCAGGCAACATTACCAAAAAACTGCCAAGGAGGACGGTGGTGCCAGTTAGTGATACAGTTATCTTCTGTGTGGAACTTGAGCAACCAGTAGATGATGTGTATTGGACCAGGAACGGCGAGAGGCTAAAGGCGGACTCCCGAATTATCATTGCTCACGTAAACAGACAGTACACCCTAACTATTCGTGAATGTACTGCGGAGGACTCGGGTGAGGTGGCTTTCGTCGCCCGTGACTGCAAGACCTCCACTCGCTTCTCTGTCACTGGTGAGTGCATTTGTAAATCAGAGTGTGGGATGCCCCAGTATCTGTGTTGAAACATCTTGTCTGATCACGTTTTTATTATCTGAAAATCTACCATAACATGTTTACAGAGGTTACAGGCCATGTACAGTGTCTTTCATAGTAACACTTTAATATTTGATGTTAGCACCAAGGAAACATCCCCCAGATCCCCCAGTTGAACCAACGGTGCGGAACAAGACAGATTCATCCATCACGCTCTGCTGGTCCGCACCAGACAGTGAACGGCCTGTGCCTATCACTGGCTACATTGTGGAGCGTAAGAAGTTGGGAGCCCAAACCTGGATCAAAGTCACTAGTACAACTGTATCAAGGACTGAATACACAATAAACGAAATTACTGAGGAGGCAAGCTATCAGTTCCGCATCTCAGCGGTGAATGATTTCGGACAGAGTGCCTATTTGGAAATTCCAGGAACGTTCTACCTTGGTAAGAAATACTTTGAAGGTGTTTGATTTGGCATGTTTCTCATTAAAAAAAAACTATATAGGCTTTTCAGAATGTTCTGAAAATTTAGCTTTATTTGTGAATTGCTTATTTTTATCTGACCAGAGCCTACGGCATCAGTGAAGACAGGCCTGGTAAACTGCAGTGCCCATGTAGGTGAAGAAGCTACCTTCACTGTAGAGCTGTCAGCTGTATGCTCTGGCTCCTGGACCATAAATGACAGAATGATCCGTAGTGGGTCAGAGTACTTGATCACACGCTCAAAGACCACACACACGTTGGTCATCAGGGAGGTGTCCATGGCACTGGATGGGGCGCAGGTCAAATTTATGGGGGGTGGATCTCAGAGTTTTAGCACGCTCCATGTAAAGGGTAAGAAATGAAGTGTGTGGGGTTAAGCAACAGCCATCTGTCCTTTGTTTGCATCTGATGCAGTTTAGAGACTAATAAAATGCATGACAGCAAAAGTTGCTTTTATGTTGTTTTATATGTTCTTTTAATGTTTCCTTCTTTTTAGCACCACCGGCTCATTTCACCAATAAGTCTTCTCAGGTGGAGGTGTTTACCTTCACTGCACACTCATCTGCACAGATGTACACAGAAGTGTCCGATTCAAGTGTTCAGGTGACAACATGCACAAGAATTTACACACAACCCCTTAATTTTGTTGTGGATTTGTTAATGTTAGAAATACTTTTGTCTGTCCTGGCCTCATATAAAGACAACTACAAGAAAGACGTTTGTTGGTTGATTCCTCTAAAAATTGATCCCCCTATTTGTTAGGCCAACCAATAGGTGGAAAACTAGTTTGAAATGATTGTTTTTGATACGGCTCAGAAATTATAAACATTTTAATACATTATCGCAAAATGAATCTTGTAGATGCATTTCTTATACAAATGGAACAAATTATTGAAAAATTTCATAATGGTACAGTATCTGGTTAATGTAGATCTTCTTGAAAGATCTTCTTAAAAACTACGTACTGCCTGTGCTGCAGGTTGTCTGGATGAAGAATGGGAAGGAGCTGAGGATGGGTAAAAAATATGAAGTGACGATCGTGGAGCGCAAACGCATACTAACAGTCCACAATGTTACCCATGAAGATGTTGGCATCTACGAATGCACGTGTGATGGGGATAAAATGTCTGTGCATCTTGCTCTTAAAGGTAATAAAGTTACCATTTCCACTTTAATTTCACTTTACTTATCAAGGTCACTGCACGTTTCTGACTCTAAGACTTAGGTAAAATGGTTTAAGGACGCCTTTCATTTCCCTTAGATTGACAGTCAGACAGACAGATACTTTATTAATCCCCTGTAAGTAAATTAGTAAATTATCTTATGTGCTATTTTAAGAGCCTCCACTATTTCAGTTATAAAATCCTCTTATAAATGGTACCTTTAGCCTTAAAAATTCTATAAGTAAATGCATTTTCCCTACTTTATTTCTATATTGTGTATTTTTCTATATTTATGATGTGGCTAACGTAGCATTTTTATACACAGTGTTACGTATATAGTAAAGCATGCGCTCTGTTATATTAATATTTCTGCCATGTGCAGTGTACAATCTGGGGATTTCCATATCCCGATAGTTAATATGAGTGCTGTGTAGTCAGTGCTTCCTATCCCAGCTTAGTACAGAAAGTTCTGACTGGTTAAATGGTGTAAGAGGTCAGTGGTGACAGCCAGGAACAGCTGGGCTAAAGCTACACTTCAAAGGAAGTGTTGGAGGGTTTGTTGTCAGGTAACAGAGCTGTTTAGCACTCATACGCAGACAGTCATCATATTTAATATGCTTGACTGGTGGAAATGACATATTAAAATACAAATTTACTTTATACTATTTTTGAAAACAGTAATAAATGCTCAATAATGCTATTGTGGACATAAAGAAAACAAAGATTGGTTAGGATAGGAATTACAGCATCTTAAACACAACCAACTGAGCTGTATCTGCCACTGATATCTTCTAAACTTATAAAAAACACATTAAAATTAATATCTCTTGAGCAAACCGAAAGTTTCTTGGCTGTCAGACTGTACGGCACTGCCAGTTCCCAGCCACAAGATTATGTTTCAAAATGGACACTGGATGTGACTGTGTTTCTTATGCCAACTTTCAGAATCCATTCCATGTTAAAAAACAAACCTTTTGGTGTGTAAACCTCCATTTTCTTCTAACAGAAGAACCGGCTAAGTTTGTTAACAAGCCGAGAGGCCAGCCCCAGGAGAGCGACGCTCTGATGGGTGACGTGGTGTTGAGCTGTGAGGTTGCATCTCCTGGAACCACTGTGGTGTGGAAGAAGGAACAGAAAGAAATAACAGAGGACAAGAGGATAACCTTTGTCTCTCAGGGGACACAAAGAAAGCTGATCATCAAGGGTGCCAAGCAGAGCGACGAGGCACGCTACTCATGTGAGACAGCAGAGGACAAGATGACATTCCTGGTCAAGATTAAAGGTAAGACTAGCACTAATTAGTCTGAAAACGAAAATTTTTAATGAACACAATTAATCAAAGATGCCAACATACTTTAAAGTCATAACTGTGGATTTGTGAACAGTGCTGGTAAAGCTAAACGCTAAATGCTCATTCAGCTTATAAAGAAGTTTGAAAATGAAATTTTAAGTTAAATGAAAGTAAAAAATATTGGCATTTATCATGCTAATGTCAGATTATATCCATTAGTTTATCAATGGTTATTGTCCGTTAAAGTGTTTTCAATCTTAAGCCTACAAATTGTCTGGGAAGCGTAAGCTTGCAGCATTTGTTATCTTTGTTTGTTTGCTTATTATTTGAGAAATTGATTAGCCTTCAAACCCTCCAGTCTCCAGCAATAGACAGTAATAATAAATAACATTCCTATGGTGAATGTTCTTTCAGAAACTCAGGCTGCATTTTCAAACAAAGACTCTTACCAGAAGGAAGTGAGGGTTTCAACCTCCCAAAAAGCCACACTGAGCTGTGACGTTTCTGACTCTAAGACTGAGGTAAAATGGTTTAAGGATGGCAAGCAGCTGAGCTCCAGTAAGAGTGTCCACATGGAGTCAAAGGGCAAAAGCCGTCAGCTCGTGCTGGAGAACGTAGAGAAGAAGGATGGTGGAGATTACACCTGTGAAGCAGGAAATGAGAAACTGGTCTTTAAGATTCAGGTAGAAGGTGAGAACATGCCAATGTTTGTCATATGGCTTGTCAATCAAACATGACATTAGCCAATTTAAAACAAAAGTTTTGTCATGCTGATTATCCATGGAAGTTTTAATGGTAAAACTAGTTGGTTCAACCCATAAGAAGCAAGCTTTGAACTACCATCATTGTGGTAAGAGGTATGCATCTAACCACAGGTTCCTCTGGGGTTTCTTCAATGAGCATGGAATAAGTTCATGTTTACATTGTGTGTAGATTGCAGAAACATTCCAACAGCCTTGGATGTGTGTCAATAAATAATTTGATTTAATTTGACTTAAATCTGGTTGTCTTTGATGGTTAGA
>JAZGTI010016606.1:0-12684 GCA_036877585.1 Botia kubotai
GGTCTGTTCTTCCTCTGTCCTGTTTAGCTGGCGTTAGAATATGGAATTAAGTTCATGGAGACGAGTGCAAAGGCCAATATTAACGTTGAGAACGTAAGTGCCTGCATGACTTTTTATGAGTGATTATCTTGGTTTCCTTCTCTTGTCATATCTGCAGCTGACCGAATGTTTAAAGGTCTAATGCAGCTGTGATGTCATGTCTTCTGTTCCCCTGACAGGCATTCCTCACACTCGCCAGAGACATTAAAGCAAAGATGGACACAAAATTGGTAAGATGGAGAATCAAATGTTTCAAAATATGTCCTGATTGATGATTGTTTAAAACAGTTAATAAATTTGTTAAATTAGCAAAGCTTTGGAATAGAATATTAGCATACCGTGCAATGTGTGCTACATACAGCCTACTTGTTAAATATGTATGTGAATCAGTTTGCAACAAAGAAATTTAACTGTCTTGTGCAAATGATCACATGACTGTACATACTGTTCTAACAGCATGTGAAAAGTCAGAGCGTTGCATTGTTTTTGTGGCGCAGTAGTGAGTGTATCCTGCCGTTTCGTGTATACAGATGGTTTGCATATTGTGCACAGTAAGAAGTGCCTCAGATTAAATCTTCTCAAAGTTGCTTGATACGGCCTGTGGTTCAGTCAAATGAATTTGTTTTCTTGGCCCACACAGGAGGCTAACAACCCTCAGGGTAGTAACCATGGAGTAAAAATTACCACTGAACAGCAGAAAAAGAGCAGCTTCTTTCGCTGTGCTCTGCTGTGAAGATCAAGGCCTTACTGTCCACCACCCAGACGCTGGACATGACTGGACAATGTTCCCCCACGATGCACTCCTCCTCTGTCCTCCTCTGTCTCCCTCTTTTCCTCTCTTACACTCGACTTCCAGCCCTCGGGCATGCAGGAGTTCCTGACTCCTCTAATCCTCTTCCATCGACATGAAAGCGAAGCTGGCTTATGACCTTCCCTCAAGCAACCGTGGTGGGACTGCGTTGGTTCTCCAGTTCAGGTGCTGAAGCCCCGTGTGAATTGTTACACCAGTAAATATGCGTTCTATGGAACAGCCTGTATGTTTATCTCCTTTTGGAGCGCACAACTGCCAAAATCCATCCATCGCTTCTTGGCGGCTTGGAAGTGGGTGTGGCCACCGAGCGTAATCTGATATTTCGAGTCTGAGAGTTCTGTGGAACGTTCTGTATCATTCCATTTGATTTCCAACCCTTATGCATTCTTCGACAATCACATTCCCTTATTGTAAGGATGGGAATATTATAACCTACTTCTTATAATAATGGACTTTGTTTTCCTTCATCTTTACTTTGTGCCCGATTTAATTTTTTACAACAGTGCTCTTGATTCATCTTTGACCTCCAGAAACAAACAATTTGCCTGTCTAAAAAGTTAGTTATTTTATTATCTGTATAGGAAGTCATATTAAGCCGCGCTCATCCCAAGTGTTAGGAAACCGGTGAAGTTTTCACAGCTAATGACATTTTTAAACCAACCTGTTATTTTTCCAGAGTGACGTTTTTACTGCCTCGTTACATCATATTCGCTTTTTTGTACGTTTCATTTTTTAAAAACATGCACAAGAAGCTATTTCCAAATAGTTTGCTCTTTTATGCAGTAGCGCTAGCTTTAGCCATGATATTCCCAAACTCATAAATCCAAAACTCAGGACCGGAAGAGATTATTCAAGCTTCCCTAACTGAAAACATGCTCATGCATCCGTCTACCTTTGACTAAAAACACTTGAATTTAATGGCGTATCATTGAGTTAAACTGACACTTAGCCCCTGTACGGATGTGGAATTCCGGAGTAGTAGTATTAAGGAGTACAGTCAAATCCCAAAGCAATGCAGGTCGCTGAGAGAGAGAAAGAGAGACACACACCTGTGTGTACCTGGGACAGCTCTTCTCATGTGGAATTCCGTGCACTTTATCCTTTGTGTTGTGTGTAGTTTGTGCCAAGAGAAAGTTAGCAACATTAAAGGTGTTTTTGGTGACATTCCCCGGAACGCTGCTGAGGCTTCGTTTGGAGAAGGAATATTTCACAGTCTCCAGTTACATTTGTTTCTTTGATTGTAAGCCAAAGGAAGTTGTAGGCGATGCTTTGGCCACCCGTTATGCAGTTTTTCATAAATCATTCAGTGACATTCTTCAACGGTTTGTTCATTTTTCAGTAACTTAACAACAAGGTTCCGTTTGTTAGCATTAGTTAACGACATTAGTTAACGCGAACTAACAATAAACAAGTCTTCCACAGCATTTATTAATCTAAATGTTAAATTCAGTATTTACTCGTACGCTGTTGAAATTAAAAGCTGTATCTGTTAACATTAGTTTAATGAGCAATAAACCAACATGAATGTTACGTATTTGCGTTAACTTGAGCAATGGTTAATAAATGCTGTTAAATTACAATAGCTAATGCATTAACTAATCTTAACCGATGGAACCTTATTGTAACGTTTTAGTCGGGCTTCTTATGTATTAATTAATTGTAATGGTAGCACCTAATACAGTCCAGCAGTGTCTCGTAATATTTTGGGCAGTTTTGGAGAAAGCCAACGAGTGACCAACAGCTACATGTTTGCATGGATTTGGTCCGTATGAACGGGCTTATCCTACCCTAAATAAAGTAAATCACCTTTTCTGAATTCCAGAGCATCAGCGTAGGCAAAGAGATGCGTTGTCGCATTTTATAACTAACATTTTATAACTAATGCAATGCACGTGAACTGTAGTCAAATGCTTTTTTTGTGTGTTTTTGATATGAATCTGACCTGGATTGCGGGTCCGGCTTTCATTTGATGCAGCGGTGTATGTAAGCAATAGGTCACAAAATCTAAAAAACAATAAATGGTTGAGAAAACGGCCATTAAATTTGAGTGAATGAACAAAATCTGTTGTTAGGAACCTGTCGGGATCACCAAAATCAAAAGATAAAATATATCTCTGTGTAAGACTCCTGTTGGGTTTTCTGCACATTGACCTCATTTTGATAACCATTAATCGCATTTCCCTCTAAAAATAATTAATGTAATACAAAATATATAGATTACATTCTAAAGCGCCATATACCACATGGTGCTTTGTACATCATACAGTAAAAATACCAATGAAGCGATAATGAATCACTATTAGGAGAAATGGAAATGACAGAATTCAAAAAACCCAAATGGTCCTAAAAGCTGTGGTCGTGTTTTCCTGAGATTGACAGAAACAGGTGCACAGTGTTTGACTTTCTCCAGGAAGGGTGCAACAGTCTCTTTTGCTGCAATATGGCTTATTCTAGAAACGGCCAGTTTTCTTTTGAAGCTTGTTAACCAACTTGAAATGAATTTGTGTTTGCACCTTCCTTCATCCCCGATGCTACTCGAAGCATCTCCCTTCTTATTCTGTCCCCAACCTGCCGCTTGTCTTAATAACTAATACTTGAGCTTTCGTTTCGAATCTGTACATCATGAAGGTGATGCTGATGATCTCCTCTGTGTTGTGATGTAGCTGAGCATCTTGTTCGTGTGATGCTGAGTCTGAGCACATCGGCCGCAAAATGATAAACCCAGTAATTCATTTGGTGTTTCAGAGGTATAAAATAGTCAAACAAAACAGATGCTTGTGAAACACTTTTATTTGAGTCGCAGATAAACCAAGAGGAACAGAAGGTTCAGAAACAATGCTGTCTGACCCCACTGTTTCCTGTTTAGTTCGTCTCTGTTCTCGTATTCCCTGATTTGAAAACGCTGTCATTCATATCATTTATACTCTTTTATATGACCGTGTGTTCGATTGTGAGGTAACTGGGGAGACATTTTGGTAATAAAAAAAGAAACAATTGTAAATAACTCTAAAAAGAGGTCTAATTAAATTGTACTGTACTTTCTAAAAACATTGAAAAACTGATCTACGGTTTTTGTAGATATCTGTACTTTTGATTTAATAAAATAAGATTCTTTTAAGACATGCAACTGTGTGCGTTTCTTCATTCCTAAATGTATTCTCTGTTTTAAAGGGTTAATCGGCTTAATTCTGTATAAATGATGTAGCAAAAATGGGTATCAGATAGTAGTGAATACTTGGACAAAGTGAAAAATGTAGCCGGTTGGGTGAGATTTTACAAACAAAAATTTGTGTCTAAACAAACAGAGCTTTGCTTTTTTCAGGCTGTGTTTGAGGTAAGAATCTCACCTATCTTTTATTATTTACATATACTCGTCAATAACTGTTTTAAATACTAGTTCAGATCAAGCCTTATATTCCTACATCTTATATTGTTGTTTAATACAAGCCACTGCGATGAATGTTGCTCTGGTCCCGCTGGTCAGTCCTCAGGTCACCTCAGAGAAACATCATATCCTGATATGAAAGGTGCTGGAAGAGAGGAAGATATAAATACTTCAATAAATATGTAACGCACGTACAAAAGGTGACTGTGGGGCAAGTTGACCCAGTGGTCGTATTGTTAAAGCACTTTTGGAATGTAGTTTTGTTAAAGCACTCGTATAAACTGACAGTAATCGAGCATAATTTGCACAGACAGGACTGGAGAACGATTCCATCACACCAGTCAAATTGAATTGTTATGGTTATACTTGGTTATACTCTCTCTCTGTATATATATATGTGTGTGTGTCCGTCTCTCTCTGTATATATATATATATATATATGTGTGTGTGTGTGTGTGTCCCTCTCTCTCTCTGTATATATGTGTGTGTGTGTGTGTGTGTCCCTCTCTCTCTCTGTATATATATGTGTGTGTGTGTGTCCCTCTCTCTCTGTATGTGTGTGGGGCTTAAGCTAAATTTAAAATAATATTCCTTAAACACTTAAAATTCAATAAAAACTCTTAAAGACTTTGTCCCCAAAGCAAATGTCTCAACAGTGTCCTGCAGTAACCTGAGGAAGTCTGGTGCTCTCACGATCATGTGCTGGAAATCCTCCAATGACAGACGTCCGTCGTTATCCAGATCAGCTTCATCGATCACTTTCTCACACACCATCCTCACCTCATCCTCCGTCAGCTCGTTGCGAGTCAGTTTATTTAAAGTTTTCTCCAGATCCGATTTACAGATGAAGTCGTCGTTGTTGAAGTCTAGAGGTAAGACAGGTGAGCGTCTATTAACTGATGTTTATTTAGCGTTGTTTTAATTCAGCAGTTTCAACCTTCTTATCGGTTAAGCTGCATGTAGTAAGGAAGGAGTGTGTGTGTTCTATAGGAAGAGTCTTTCTGTATGTTCTAAATAGGATGCATAAATTCAACAGACCCTTGTGTTTACATCTATGGTCTTGTCATGTTGGAGAGCGTTATCATTTACCCTGTGTTAATACTGCATGAGAACCGTGTGTTTCCTCGCGACAGGAGCAGATCAAGTTCTCTGAAGGTTCTCTGAGGTTCTTTTAATTAGACAGCAGCACACGGATATGAACAGATGTTTTCATAAGACCTTCCCTCTCCAATGAACTCCTGAATTATTGATTAGCATTTCTGCATGGTTCTGTGGGTTCCTCTCTATATGCAGAGAACCAGGTTCTATTCTGCAGTCATTCCATATTCCTCATCGATGCACAAGGGCCTTGCAACCTCATGAACTTTTGCACAAAACATCCGTTAAAATGATTATTTATATTTCCGTCTGATCCAAGCTACTCTTGTGACTTTTAAAAGAATAATTCAATTGTTTACTGTAATTGATTATCATAAGACTCACCGTAGATCTTAAAAGCGTAGTATGCCTTCAGATCGCGTGGAGCCATTTCACTTAATACTGAAAACATGTCTAGGAAATCATCCAAGGTCATGTTGCCTTCTCCATCCTCGGAGAAGACCTCGGCAATCCTCTGCCGAAACGGATTATCCTAAACAAAAGCTTTACGTTAGTATAAACCAGCTCCACCTTCCTGCAGAGTTCAGCTCCAACCCTGAGCTAATTCACCCGCCTATAACTTTATAGTAATCCTGTACTCCTTGTTTAGCTTGTTCAGGTGTGTTTGATCAAGTTAGGAGCTACTCAGCTAACAAGGAACTTTCTCAGATTGTTGGCTAACATTCTCTAAATGTTCTTTAAAAGTTATCCAAAAAGTTCTTGCAGTAATGTTAGTAGAATGTTTTATTAATTGTATATATCATATATCAAGAACTTATGTTGTTATTCTTAAGTTGTTAGTAACGTTTTTAAATGTTACAGAATTAAAAAAATGTTTGAACAACGTTCTTATAGCCAAGCAATAATCTTAATACAACATCTAAAAAAACTGGTCGTTTTAAACGTTCCTAAAACGTTTAAAATATTACTTTTAATGTTTTTGTTACTTAAAGGAAATGTTGGGGAAACCTAAAAATGTTAGCTGGGTAAACTCTACAGGAACGTGGACCTCAGGGGTCAGAGTTGAGAATGTCAACAGTGATGGTCAGGACTTCAGGTTTCATTGTGTCAAACCCGTGTTCCTTCTGAAACGTCTCATCCAAGTGAGTTGAACATTTGGGTCACTTACAACGTTTAAGATACGGTACAAAGACTCGGCTTCTGCTTCTCCTCAGCTGACGGGATCTTATGACACTTAACCTCACTAAGACTGCCATCAATTAGTAGGAGCTTCATAATTCATGAGGAACACGGGATGAGATGTACCTTCAGCTCGGGCATGCTGCCAATCAGCTCGTAGGGCAGCCGCACGTCTGGTTGGTTGGTGTAGTCTAGAGGTACGAGCTGTGGAGCCAAATCATGATAGCGGTGAAACAGCCTGAGAGATAAATAATGTTATTTATTAAAACTGTATTCTTCCGTATGAGTCATTCAGACCTTTGGGGTTTGTTCCAAATCCTTGTTCAAAAGCATAAAACATCATAACAGTGATGTTTTTCAGCAAACGCTATTAAAATGTTTTACACAACACAAACATTGTGCATGCAAAACACAAACATTGTGCATGCAAAACACAAACATTGTGCATGCAAAACAAAAACATTGCATGCAAAACACAAACATTGTGCATGCAAAACAAAAACATTGCATGCAAAACACAAACATTGTGCATGCAAAACACAAACATTGTGCATGCAAAACACAAACATTGTGCATGCTGTGACCAATCATATTCAGATCTGTTTTTGCTCCATTATTTAGCTGTTTTTTTAACTCAATTATGGGGAATAAAGCAACATTTGAAGCAAATGAGACTGTATTAAATAAATCATCATATATATTAACACCGCTAACTAGTCAAATAAATCACATTTAGTTTCTTACCTCAGAATTTCTTTCCTGGTGAAATATGTGCAGTCCTATCAAATAAGTCAGAAAGTGCAAAAATAATTACAAACCATTTTTCAAAGATTCATTTGGTTTCCAACTCAGCCCTGAGTAGTTTCTTAATGATTTGAACTTTGAGCTCTTGCAATAGACTGTTTTCCATGTCAAATATCTAAAAAAATTGGTGCGTTCAAAGTCATTTCTACAGTCCACAATATAACTTCCATTTTAAATATTTGCTTCAGCAGATGCAGCCAAAATATCATATCAAAGTGATGTGACCGACCTGATATGCCTCCAGTTGCTGAGATGTGAAGATGGTCTGTTTGTTGCCCATTGCTGTGCCATGACACTCAACAACAGTCTGTGCCAGTGGATCATTCGAATATGAAATACAGGCACAAAAGCAGCAGTGAGACATGAGGATCAGGTTTCGCCCACTGCGATCCTTTGGTTCTTTGTTATAATGGCAACATTTCATCATTTCACTGGTCTGAATGGCCGTCTCTCTGTCTGAGGTGAATACAGCCTGTCCATCAAGGGGGGGGCGGCATCTCACCTGAGCGTCAGATTACTGAGGGAGGAAAATGTACTGCTCCTCTACTGTACACACAGAAGCTTTAGTTCATTTCTGTGTCATTGGGTGTATTTAGAGGTTGTGTGTGTGTGGATTACTGGTGCCTTTTGAGGTACACAAGAAGACTTCTTCAGAACCTGCCCTGTCACATTTCATGCCAAACATCAAAAGATTATCTAATATAAATTCATTATATAAAGAAAATGAAGTCTTTTCTGAGTGACATCAAGTTGTTTTGGTTTTACATCTGAGACGTCTTCCACAGTTTCATTATTCTCGGTGAACTTTGACCTTTTCAACTTGTTACTGTCGACTTTCAAACT
Organism: Botia kubotai; assembly: GCA_036877585.1. Lineage (NCBI taxonomy): Eukaryota > Metazoa > Chordata > Actinopteri > Cypriniformes > Botiidae > Botia > Botia kubotai. The sequence goes on from JAZGTI010016606.1 coordinate 8,160, forward strand.
TGCATTTTGAAATTCGCAGTTTCTCATTGTAGAGTTTTTACATGTATGGAAATTTCTCCTCCTGGCCTCTGTATTTATCTAGATGGAATATTTTGATCGGAGATCCCACGAAAACTGTCCTGACTGATGTGTATTGTGTTAATACAAACAAATGCGACGCAGTTATTGCATTAAATATGCAGGATGTCATGCATTATCTGACCATTGTGAGTTTAATTGGTTGGCACAGAGGGCTAAAGGTATCAGTTGATCTTGTGACAGACCTGCACCTGTTCACCTGTTAACCTCTACAAAACGTTTACCCTCCCCCTCTCCCTGTCTCCAGCTAACAGAGAACGTTCTCAGAACATTGGCTGATGAGCTTTTAAAAGTTCTCTCAAAGTTATCAAAAACATTCTTTCAGTAATGTTAGTAGAATGTTTTTTTAGAATGTTCTTAAGTTGTTAATGAAACACTTCAAAATCATTTTTAAAAGCTTTGTTTAACCAAGCATTAACGTTAATACAATGTCTAAAACAATGACGTTTTGAACGCTCCTAGAACTTTCAAAATGATATTTTTACATTTTTGTTATTATTGGAAAATGTTACGGAAACGTTTTTACAACCTAAAATTGTTAGTTGAGTCTCTCTCTGCTTCCATTATATTCCTCTTTACTGTCTCTCTGAACACTGCAGGAGTGATATCGGCATGTTCTGTCTGTCACCTGTTGCCTTTGTTGGCACATTCGATCCCTCCGGGACTCACAGACTGACACCAAGTCTGTTTTTTTGGTAAGAATTTATTTAGACTTTATAATAGTTCACAACATGCAATATACAAATTTACATCTTTTATGAGTTACCGACTCAAGCTCCTCCATATATTAAAATTTATCTATTTACATATTTTACAATTTAGCAAGAAAACCCAACAGTATCCTCTGGGATAATCGTGCCACTAAAGTCCAGTCCATGTTTTGTATAATTCCATGTGGCATAAATCCTAATGTAGACTTCTGATATAGTAGCAAAACATGGATCTGGATTCTTGGATCTGCTCATCGTGAGCATGTGGACTGTTCTGAGATCAGTAAAGCTGCTCAATGGCAACCACAGCTGCCTGCTACCATATCATCATACTGCTTCAAAACAACATTCTCATCATCATCAAAGTACAGCAAGTTAATGCTGAAGAGTTTGTCTGGTACACAGCATGGAGTCTCGATGCCTTTGGTTAGCTTGAGGGCGTTGATGATAGACTGCACTGTGGCGTGGTTTGTGGGCCTCATGTTCTGACCCAGAGGGAACGGGCAGGAACCCTTGCAGTGGTAGGCATTGTAACCACGTGGAGACACGATCCACCCAGACCAGCCGATCTCCTCAAAGTCCACGTAGAGAGGTAGCCGTTGACATGACATACTCTCTCCGCTCTCATCATGGGCCGTGGAGCGAGCGACGCGACGGGCTGACGGCCGGGGAAGGCTGGGAAACGGAAGAGCCGATCCAGGAGTGGATTCATCTGAACCTGCGGAGAAAGAGACTTTAGTTTAGAATGAGCGTTTCTGAAGTAAAGACCAGAGGACAATTTTATTGCTCAAAATTTGCTTTTTCATATCTCAAAAAGTCTCAACTTTGTCTCAGATGTTTCTCCTAAAACCTTAAAAAATACAGAGCTACTGAATTATATTGTTGTGAATAGCACAAATATTTGTTTTTTCTGAAAGATCTGATAAGAAATGTTCGCGTTTATATTGAGCTCTCATCTCGGCAAATATATCTCAGCGTCTCTGCGAATGTGAGCGCATTTTGCGATCTTTTTGAAAACGTGTGAGATTACCGTGGCCTTCAAGACAAATATTTGACAGGCAAGAAAAATCTGACGTGTGATTTGTCTCACCTGTGAAATAATGACAAAACGACCACAGTGAGCGCTGTTCCTTTTATAAGCATTTATTGAATCTGTACCTTTAAGAGAGCCCTCCAGAAAAGGGGCCCGCCTGCCGTCGTCAGTAAACAGAACCAGCATGGGCTGCTTGCTGTGGTGGTGATCACGGCCTGATGCAAAACGCACCGTCTTCAGGTCAATCTGAAGACCCGCGAGGGTTCTCACAGTCACCAGGAGACCCAAGTTACTGCCCTCATCTGACATCCAAGACCTCACCTTTAAGACAAAAAACACAATATTATTGAGGGAAACTTGTAAGTGTATTTGTATATATTTATAACAGTGTCCAGATAACAGACACAAGACATATTTGCATCTGACGAAACCTTTTTCCTTCAGGCATCGTACAGTTAATATTTATTCATATTTACCGCTTGTGTGATGGTGAAAACCTCCCAGCCAGTGGAGTGGATGGGAACCAGTCTAGAGGACAACAGCTTCTTCCCATGAGAACTGTTCATTTTGCTGCTATCCAGAACTTGATAAACACTGACCTGCAGAGAGACCACATGACCGTCATGATTCATCAGAACACCTGAAGGAATCTGTTCAAACTCACACTGTCCATCTTTTCATGAGCTCAGCGGATCTTCTGACGTACCTGACAGAAGTGATGTCTGTTGAATGTGAGGGATGCTTGAGGTCTGAGCTTGAAAAGATGAAGTTCAGCTGTGAGGATCTTCTCGCTTTTGGAAACTGTGGACAGGTTGAAGCGAAACTCGACCTGCTCACTGTACACTAAAAACAACAAAGATGTGGCGATCAGATATTAGAATATTAAACAGCAGAGTGGAAAAAACAGCAAGTATTAACTGCAAGAGGCATACATAACTATTGCGCAGAATTACGCACAGTCACGTGGTGTTTACGCACGGCTTTTAAATCTTTCAAACACCAACAAAACACATATTTGGATGCTTTAACCGTCTAACAAATATGTATCTTACGTTTATTGAAGAAACTGCGGACTGTGTTCCCTTCCAGAAGCGTCGGATCTTTGGTGACCCCGTCCACATCAGCGATGGTGTTGTACAGATCCAGCATGTACTGAGGAGGCTGTTTGTGTCCTCGAACGAGAGCTGCGGGCGGGTCCTCCATACCAAACACCTCCAGGAGCCTCTTGATCGCTTCTGAACGCACTTCTTCAGACTCGTTCTCCGCGGCAAAGTGGTTCTCCAGGTAATTCAGAGATGGTCTGCTGATGGTCAATCCCACCAGCGAGATCCAGATCACTACAGGCAACATGTTCGGCGATGCTAATGCGCAAATCCTTAGAGATGTTCTTTGGAAGTTGGAGGTGGACTGACTGAGGCAGCAGCAGATTGGCACCGTTTTATATGATGCTGGCAAGGTCTTTGTCTAAAGTCCTCGGTCAACAGCCATAAAGAGCCGCTATTTAGTCGCAAATGTACATTAACAATCAATGAATGTAGAGCAAATCTAATGGGACTGTTAACAAGGTGCGAACGGGAGCAGCGCTCCTCTGGAGAGATCCTGGGAGGAAATCAGTGGTTCTTAACTGTACATTCGTATTGCTCTTTAAAAAGCCTTAAATAACCGATCAATAATAAATAGTTTAACTATAGCCTGAATGTTTAGAGTTTAAAGTTAAATATACGCCACATTTGGAGAGCTCGGGTGCCTCTTTTACGCACAAGGCAGTTTGCGCACCGCAGGTGGTTAACTTCCTACAGAATAGATCCATTAAGTGAAACAAACGAGGATAATGTGATACAGGAACAACAATTATTTCGACAAACACCGAGAAAAGGTTTCAGCATGTGCCCCGTGGTTTCGTGTTAAAGGCAAACACACCTGCGCAAACAGGATTTCAGTCTGTGCGCATAAAAATCGCCACAGGACCCGATTAAAAAATCTGCTAGGTATGTTAATGAAAAGCATTAATGGGCATTTGCATAAACACGCGCGTTTCTCGTTTAGTTTGAAGCAATAGATAGTTCATGTCGAAGTGTGGGGGATCTTTTTTTTTCATTTTTAATCCGGTGTAATTGTTTGTTTTCATTAGTGGGTCATTACAGTGTATTTTAATTTCTTGATCCGTGGAGGCTTTTTAATACTAAATCGACTGCATAAGATTTAACAGGCTGCGTTGAGCTCTCCATAAATTATACAAATTACACTTAGGTTCATTTAACTTAAAATGCATAAAACGAGTTGTTAAATTATCAATCAAGATAACATGTCTAATTTCAGAGTTTTTATCTTTAAATCAAAGTAGGTGGTCGCGTGTGGGCTGAAGCATCGCTACATTTTGACTTCTACAAAAGGCTTTTTCAAAAAACTTGTGCAAATACTGTCCATGTATTGGATGTTGTAATATACCCACATACACGTCACAAGTCACACACAAATGCAACAAAGGTTTATAGACGCTGTCTTTTGATGCGCACGTGCAGGGTCTATAAACACGACATGAAAGACAGTTTTGTTTGTACCTTTCAGTTTTTCCTAAATATTTCGTAAATCGTGTACAGTGACGACTGAAGTTGGGCTAAAGTTGTCACAAGTGTAATATCTTAGTATAGGTTTAACAGTTGTTGGTGGGTAAATCAAATATCTATCTATCTATCTATCTATC
>JAZGTI010016608.1:0-12683 GCA_036877585.1 Botia kubotai
ACACACACACACACACACACACATATATATAGTGTATGTGTGTGTGTGTGTGTGTGTGTATATATATGTATATATATATATAGATATATAGTGTGTGTGTGTGTGTGTGTGTGTGTAGCATATCTATATCATACACTCACAACGTATTTTGTGTTTATTATTTCTCACACGTACATGAAACGCTACAGTCTGATGTGTTAGGTCTTGCCTTTGTCATTGCAACATGTGAATGTATACTGCTGTTGTAAAGCAGTGTGAAAAAATTCCCCTCAGGGATTATTAATACCTGTCTGTCTGTCTGCCTGTTTATCTGTCTGTTTATCTGTCTAGAAATCTCTTTATCCAGAGACAAAGAGTTGATCTGTGCAAGACCTGCTAAGCAACCTCAATGATTCACACAATCAGTATGTGCCCTGTGAACTTTCACTCAGACAGTGGCAACAAAAAGTTATATACTTCAAAACGTTACTGAGCTGCATAGCGAAATATCACACGAGGTAGCGTGTTTTTAAATTACAAATCACAAAAGACATTTGAAAATAAAAACACTATTTGTTTGAAATAAAACACTATTTTTCCACATGTACTCGTTAAGATCAAGATAAAAACTACCGTCAATAAAACATAATATTGTGTTGAACAAAACCTGTGAGAACTTGTGGGAACTGGCCTCACGCATCCACCAAAACATGGTTTAATATTTTGTCAAATATTTTTAGAAATGACAGTTTTTCACCATCTAAAAAAAGGCTTCACTGATACAAGAAACAAAAAAATGACCCCCCCCAAAGACTCCATCAGAGCTTAATTGACAAAAACCGTGCCACGGAAATCTCTAAAGATGTTTCGCACCTTAATATGACATCAACGACGCCGTGCGTACAAAACATTTGGAATACGGCGGCGGAATTTGGGCTATTTTCACAGTGAGTAGCTGGGTCAACGTTTTCAATAAACCCGAGAAGGGAAACGGCATAAAGAGATGCAACAGAGCAGAAAGAAATGAAGTTTAAGTAGGTTGATCCCAACATGATTCAAACAATGAGCAGCAACGCTGCGTGGATCCCTCCGCACACGCGCAACCTATGAGAAACGCTAGTCCATCAATTATAAGCCTGAAATTGAGATTTAATTCAAAGCTGAAATTTAATTGCTAATATCAGAGAGTAATTAAGCAGATAAATCATGGCTGATCTTATTGAATTATAGATTAAAACTGCATAAAACCTGCAAATTGTACATGTCAGCTCCAACAGCACTCTTAATTAACACACAAGTTTGTTTTGAAACGGCAAAAATATATCAAGTCGTTAACTTTAATGACAGAGACTTTTGTGTGAGAACAAAGTGTGCGACGAATGTGCGACGAATATAACGCGAGGGTTAGCGAGGGTCATACTTTTAGCGGATAACCAATACGGGTTTTTCATTGGCCGATAATAATAACTAGAGAGCGAGGAGGATGATATATTTGGGATATGGGACAAATTAATTATAGCAATTGAGATGCACCTACACTCTGAGGTTAAACAACAATTTTTAATACAATATTTACTAGAATCCGCTGAAGATATTAAAAGAACAGAGTGTGACTGCTGCCGTTATCAGCCAAACAAGCTGATGGTCATAATGTGGATGCCAATAATCTTAAAACCAGGTTATCTGAAGGGTCAGGAGTTATTAGTTGGAACCCAGCTACCAAGAAAAAAAAAAGTTCTCTCAAACTTCTCCAAAAAATGCAGTAATGTTAGTAGAACATGTCTGATGTTATATATATCATATTAAAAATGTTATTCTTAAGTAGCTAGTGGAACATTTTAAAAACATTACAGAATTTAAAAAAAGATGTGTGATTAAAAATAACGGACGTCTTGAACAATTTTAGAACTTTCCAGAAAACATTTTAAACGTTTTTGTTACCTAATGGAAATGTTAGGGAAACATTCTTACAACCTAAAACTGTTAGCCTTTTGTGGGGCACTCATCAATCAGTGCTGTCGGTACGATCAGTCACGCGACATTTACTGCACAGGTGAAATGATCAGAAAGAAAATGTTTACAGAATTAAAACCCTGTAAATGTGTTTGCAAGCTTCCACATGCAAGCTACATAAATATACAGGGTTGCACACACCCGCTGTACACCTGCCATTGAGATGCATGCAAATACTGCATACTAAATAAAAACGACTACAGGCCTGCTTAAAATGACCATCCTGGCTGATATACACAGTATCTGCACTGATGCTTTGACATCCAAAAAGTTACGAGAACTTTGTAATTAAGAGGCTATTATATTTAAGGGTCACACAGATACGGGACAGGAAGCACCGCCCGTCTGCCGTGGGCGAGCAGAGCGGCGTCTGCCTCAGCCATTGGCTAGAGTTAAATTAAAATATTTCACAGTGTGTGTCAGATACATGCAGAATGGTAATTATGACAGATCTGATTAAACGGGCGAGTCGGGGGCCGGGCAAGGCGGCTCCGGGCTGCAGGTGCGACCTTGTGCATTCCTGCGTGTGTAAATAAAATTAATTACAAGCATGGGGGCGCGCGGCGCGTGACACCGCTACGTGCGGGGAGTCCCGCGGGGGGGACCCTAATGGAATATTTTCCCGGAGTCTAATAATACAGTTGGTATTGACTTGAGGTAATTAGGGGGATCATTAAAGCTGCTTTTCCCAGCGTATTTGCCTGCCTGATCAGATTAGCGAGAATGGGCCTCAGAACAAGCCCTGTGTGGTCTGATAGAGGAGAGAGTGAGAGTACGGGCCACCTCTAACAATACCTTACCAACACTGAGTGAGAGACAGTGTGTGTGTGTGCGTGAGAGAGTGAGAGAGAGAGAGAGAGAGAGAGAAAGTGTGTGTGTGTGAGTGAGTACAGGCCACCTCTAATAATACCTTACCAACACTGAGTGAGAGACACAGTGTGTGTGTGTGTGTGTGAGAGAGAGAGAGAGAGAGAGAGAGAGAGATTAAGAAAGAGTGTAGGCCACCTCTAACAATACCTTGCCAACAGAGAGAGAAACAGATGGGTAAAGAACAGACGGATGCTCACTCAAGCTCTGGTCACCAGGGTGGGGGTGTAGAGGCCTAGCACACACAACAAACAGGAAGCAAATTCCTCTGTCCATTAAACGACAAGGAAAAACATTCTTCTCCGAGAGAGAGCGCTGCCTTTTGTGCGATAAATCATACGCAAAATTAATTTCTCAGACATCTGGGTCTCCGGTTCAGGAATATTGTGTCTTTAATAATACAGGGGAACTGCAGCTGTTTCCCAGGCAACCTAATAACCAGGCAGCCAGATAAATAAATAAATCAATTAATAAACAGTCATGGCCCTATTTCTGCTCTCAAAGGCACGGCGCTCCCATCTGTCTCGTGTGCGCCCCTGGGATGCGGACGAATTCATAACCATAAACAAACAACTTTTCAAAATGAAGCACAATAATGAAAAATATATATTCTTGGTAAAATTATAGGGGCTGCTGGAACAAACAGGGAGGAGAAATTCTTCCCTATAGAAACATAATTTCATTTGCATCCAGCTTTGGGGTTCTTGTTCCCTAATGAAAGCAAATACAGATACGCAGCAGACGATTCGTCTAGACCTGCCCGGTAAATAGAGGCCAAATAAATGCAATTTAGGTGCGGAGGGGGAACGTGAGACCACACCTGCTACTCAAACACGCTGATGCTGTAAGCGCCCCCACCACACAAACTGTTATGCTAATCAAAGGTATTTAAGGTCCCTGTGAAACAGCAGCCCGGCTAACAGGGAACGTTGGCTAACGTTCTCTAAATGTTCTCGCAAAGGTTCTCCAAAACGTTTTTGCAGTATCGTTAGTAGAACTTCTGGGTCTCTGATGATATCAAAAATGTTACTCTTAAATAGTGGGAACGCTTTAAAAACGTTACAGAATTAAAAATGTTAACCAAGCAATAACGTTAATAATACAACATCTAAAAAACTGAATGTTTTGAACCTTCCTAGAACTTTTACGTTTGTGTAACCTAATGGAAACATTAGGGGAATGTTTTTAAAAACTACAACTGTTAGCTGGGCAGCAGCTTTCTGTGCTGTGCTGATGTATTTGCCGATAAAACAGGAAGTTGTGTGTGGGATACATCAAAGAGTTTGTTCCTGGTTTTAAACAACAAACAGACTTTAGTTTACATCACATTACCCCTGATTTGGTGCCTGCTATTGCTAGTAAGAGGCAGGAAAGAGGACATTAAAAATTTGGATACGTCTCTGGATGCGAGATATAAGTGTGCTCTTTAGCTACCTCTTGAATAATCAGCAAGATGTTTATTTTGTGTCCTGGGAAATATGTAAATGTATTATTTAGCTTCTGAGGGGCAGTAAGATGCTTACAGTACATATTTCTCAAAAGACAAAATTATAACAATTTACACAGATCATCCTGTTCAGAAGTGCACATTCCCATAATGATCTTAACCGCGTTGCTTTCTTGAGCATCAGTGAATGTTCGAGTCTTTTGCAATAGTTGTGTGTGAGTCCCTCAGTTGTCCTCAGAGTTCATACAGCCATCATACAGCAACTCTGCAAAAAAACTCACGTGCAGAAGATGCTGGAAAACCAAAGAACATGCAGAACCTGGAGGTTTTTGATTATTACCTGATTATTACCTGCAAGGGTAATAATCAGGGTAATAATCGGGTTATATTCAGTTATTCAGTCTTGTGGAATGTATGTAGTTGTCAAATGACTTTTTTGGCCTAAAAATGTGTATTTTTATGATCCCCTTTATGTTTTTTGTCTTAATTAAACATCTTACAGATTCTGAAAGGGGTGTGAACTGACAAGCAGTAGCTAACACCTTAAGAACAGGTGTAAGTTATGACCAAATAATGCAGATATATAAATACTTGACACCAAAATGACATGCATAAAAATGGCCTAAATTAAAACACCTATTTTACACAATATTTACTCAAAATAAAAATGACAAAAATCAAACATAGGAAAGCGTTTCTAATATCCCCTGACAATATTGTTATTAGCTTTTGGAACTGACAGAAGTATCACTTCTGTTAACCAGCCAACTGAGTAACTAATGCTAATCATCTCAAAATGTCGAATATCGACCAACGATCGGCCTATATCGGTATATGATGTATTGATCCATCACTGGTCAAAATGTGACCGTTTTTTATCGATTTGAAATACAGTTTATATGTATCTTACTCATTTTTAATCTCCCCTTCATTCTTCTCAACTCACTGTTCCCCCCCTGAGAGCAGCGAGCCAGGCGCTCTGTGACAGATGGTACACCCTCCTCTACCCCCCCATACACACACCGGCCTATCGCCTGCCCCCCTCTACTGCGGCAGATCACCGACATTCTGTCTCATTAGAGCCCTGCTAATTACCACAGCCTCTTCCAGGAGAGAGAAAGAGAGAGAGAGAGGGAGAGCGAGAGAGGGAAAGAGATGGAGAGGGGGGGGGAAAGGGAGGGAGAGCGAGACAGAGAAAGGGGAGAGAAAGAGGTCAAACTGAGGGAACAGCTCTGGGTTCTAAGGTTCTTGTCATCTGACAGCAGGGGCAGTGATTGTGTTCCCCCTCACAGGGTGTCAGCTCAACTCCCCTCGCCCTCGTCTCTCTCTATCAGTAGAGCTCGTTCAATGCCAGTTCAGCTCTGCCATGTCTTTATTAGTGTCAAGAGGCAGTTATACTACAGACACATTATTCCAAATATTTTAATAACTCGCTCTGCTTCTAAAACTACATTTTTTTAGCCATACTATACATCACAAATACCTCCTATTGTTCAGTCCTTGAATTGAATTGAATCTATTTTTATTGACTCAATTCATTTCTGTTGGATAGACTCAAATCTCAGCCTACGTCACAGCACAAAAGTAAACGCGAATAGCATTTCCTGCATTTTACGTGCTACAGATAATAAACAATACCACCTAGCAGCTGCATGGCAACGCCCTGGCAACCATCGACACCACCTTAGTATCGCGCTGGTACATCCAAAGTCTCAAACATGCATCCAGCAGGCAACTCGACAGCTTGTGTTCATCCCTAAAACCAAAATGTGGTGATTTGGGGAACGCTGCACCGAACAGCCACACGAGCAGAAGAATAAACAGTTTATATGTTTCTTTCTCACTTTACAAGCTACAATACAGAGTAAAAACGGCGGCAGGGTTTCAGTGGAGCAGGAGGAGAAATTAATTGAAATGCTACTCGGAATATGAAAGTGCCACCAAACAGATAAAGCCTGGCACTCATGTCCTGTATGGATTCGTGCCCAGAGAGGGGGACGCATGGCTCCGATCCAGTACCCATCCCCCAATAAACTGCGCAAGCGCACACACTCATTTACACAACTGCAATACAAGCAAGCAGGTACAAACACTGGCGCGTACACACACACACACAACAATTCTCTTTAACCCCCTCAAACTCATGTTTAGGGCTTTTAAAGCCCAGGGGACGACCGCTGCACCTCCCATCTCCTCCCATTTCTCTCTCTCTCCCCCTCTCTTTCTCTCTCTTTCACAGAGGGTCGAGCGAGGTTGAGCCTATAGCGCCATGGTTGCGGAAGCCGATTCCAGGGCCTGTGCCAGCTCTGGAGCGTATGCCACAGCTAGCGCTGCTAAAATCTCTTTACGCCGCGGCCGCGAATTTCTGCTCTGACGGCAGAGGCCACCGCGCCAATTAATCTGACACGCCATGTGAACGATAACCGTACGGTAAAACGCCTCGCAGGACTCACAGTCCAGGACCCCCGAGGGTCTTCCATCAGGCAGGCGTCGAGAGGGACTGCCATAGACGCAAGCAAACACATGCTGCTTTTCAGTCCTCGTGGGAAATTCCTGTTAGAAACCCACAATAGGATTTTGGACGGAAAAATATGAAAGATCTGGGCAATTTCATGTTTCATCCTTTCACGTTCTGACTTTTTAACAAAGTTAAAGTAAAAAGCACAAGGAATGTGCATTTGCAAATGGGTTGTAATTTGTGCACTGACTTTTTTATCCTGTCAGTGCAGTCACACAGAATTCTGGGAAATGTAGTTTGGTTGTCTTGTGTTCTTTATCAACACACACACTGTGAACAAACTAAATTGCAAATTGTACCGTTAAAGGTAGAGCCGACAATTTCAGAGAGGCTAGCAAAAGCAAGCTAACTTTGAGCTAACTCTCCAAAGCCACGCCTCCTCCAATAGTTTGCACCTAGGTATGCAATACACATAGTTTGACAGGCAAGCAAGACATACTATTACTGCATTCAGACCAAATGCCATGACTGGACAAATATGTTATGGCTTTCAGGATGTGAAGAGACTTATAACCAGCATAACAAAAAAATGTTTCTGGAAAAAAAATTTATATGAACAATGAAAGCTGTAACCAATACATATCAGAATCCCCGTTGATTGTTTTAATTGACACGCCCCCAACTAGAGGTTTGATGAGTTTATCACCAGTAATTATGACACCGTGGCAGCGTTCTCACACGCTCACAACCGGACGTGACTTGAAGGCAGCGACACAAGTCGTCATCATCAGAATGCACATCGATACCACCAGCCGCTTGGCACTGGCCGGACATTCAGTCCACGGCCCCACGGGCCCTGCTGAGGGGGCTGGGAAAGAGGAGGGGGGGGCACCAGCTGCCCGGGGAGCGCACATTACGAGATGGAGCCAGAGATAAGTGCTCTCCCAGGCCCCTTTTTCAGCTGCGTAATTAGCAGAGTTCTTATCTCCCGTTCAATTCACATTCACACCGGCTATGAATGAAGCACGCAGACTTAGGCAGGGCTGCAGAGAAAAAGCGGTTCTCTTTTCTCTCCAAGCATCATTTTATACGAGAATCTTTCCTGAAGACACGCTCCGGTTTGTCTGTTCTCTCCCTCAGCCATCCTGGCTTTGAACTGCCTTCGACAAAACAGTGGTTTGTGCATCAAACTATAATTTGGCCAAAACAAAAGTATCTAGCACTGTAATCAGCGCAATCAGCAAAAACCGGCTGATATTTAGAGATAATTTAGGGCTTGTATGCGCCTTTTTCCTCCATCAGATGTAATTCTGAAAATCTTTAAGTGCGCACCTAGATGCGAAACCTTTAATAATGGGGCTTGCCTTGCGCTTCTTTAATTAGTTTTAATAGACTGAAACAGTCGGTAATGTCTCTCACAGAGGCCTGTATTCAGCCGTAGCTGCTCGCTTTGTGAGATAACCGTGCTCTCTTTACACAGCTGAATTATATAAACACATTTGTTTTATGTTGCAACACAGCCTAGTGTTCACAAACCCCAAATAATGGAGGATAAGTCATTATGGTGATGCGTTACCTGACCGCGTTGAGTCGAAGGCTTAACACAGACCTGCTCTGACACTTATCTGACGATCAGAGCATTCTTTCTTGCTTAGACTGTACACACAAAAGTTTGATCGTGTTTTATCAACCAGACGAAAGACTGAAGCATAACGGCAACATGTCAGACTGAAAAGTCACCTTTTACACAGTTGTGTGTCTGAGGAGTGCTGTGCGAGTGTGTGTCTGAGGAGTGCTGTGCGAGTGTGTGGCCGAGGAGTGCTGTGCGAGTGTGTGTCCGAGGAGTGCTGTGCGAGTGTGTGCCCGAGGAGTGCTGTGCGAGTGTGTGCTCGAGGAGTGCTGTGCGAGTGTGTGTCTGAGGAGTGCTGTGCGAGTGTGTGCTCGAGGAGTGCTGTGCGAGTGTGTGTCCGAGGAGTGCTGTGCGAGTGTGTGTCTGAGAAGTGCTGTGCTAGTGCTGTGCGAGTGTGTGTCTGAGGAGTGCTGTGCGAGTGTGTGTCTGAGGAGTGCTGTGCGAGTGTGTGTCTGAGGAGTGTGTACCTGGCTCTTTGAGGCAGCGACCTTGGCAAACATGGCCTGGGATACTTTAGCTCTCTTCATCTCCTGCTGGATCTCATCGTAGATGGAGGAGTTGATGTTTAACACACAGCTTTCAGACTTTCCGTTCCACTCGGATGACAGAGAATTTGGCTTCACCTGAGCAGAGCAGAGCAGCAGCAACAGAATAGACAGGCAAACGACAGATGTTTAATGTGATTTCTCAACGATCAACATCCCTGTTGACCCTGATTTTAAAATAACATCATTATAAAATTGCATGGTTTTACATTATTGTTGTTAGGGTTAGATCTTGAGTTAAGGGGCTTTACCAACAATCATAGCAACCAATCACGGCTCTCTGATTTACATTTACATACAACGTTACATATGCTCTTTTGTAAACAATGCTTGAGTTTTCTTGTCGTATAATGTCTCCAAAATATTGAAGTCGTGTTATTTATTTATTATTTATTTGCGAATCCAAATAAAGCATTTAAAATGTGCAGAGACGGACAGATAGACAAACACAATTATAAGGATGAAACGCATTATTTTTTCATGCAAATGTTTAATAAAGGATCTTTCACAGGATTTCATATTGCTGAACAAAGTGATGAAGAAAATAATGACTGTTTTTATAAACAGCGTACTGTACCATGTTGTATACACTCACAGGAGAGATGCCCACTGGAATTCTGGGATTCCAGTCCTCTGGTCTTACATTGTTACACTCCTCTCTTCTGGGCTGGGGACACACACACACACACACACACACACACACGTTGAGTTTTTAGGTTAAATGGGGACAGTCTATAGACATAATGGTTTTTATACTGTACAAACTGTATATTCTATTTCCCTACACTAACCCTACCACTAAACCTAACTTAAACCTCGCAAAATACTTTTGCTATTTCAAATTTTAAAAAAAGATCTGTTATGATTTATAAGCTTGTTTCCTCACAGAGGACCTAAAAATGTCCCCACAAGGTTAAACTTCATTGGTATTACTATATTCGTGGGGACACTGGGTCTCCATAACGTAGTGAATGCCAGGACACACACACAAACTTGAGACACAGAGCTGAAGTATCATTCATTCAGACCATGTAATCAAATATTCACTTCACAAATAATCACAGGCAAATAAACTATAACATTTGATTTCTGCAGAAAAATAACTTGACATTTATAACGTCTAAGGGCCTCCAAATCCTCCAGACACAGACCCAGTGAACAGACCATCGACAAGCTCTACAACTTTTACATGTGATGCATCACTGTCTGGCTTGAATTATTTTGTGACCATATCTTATTATAAAGAGACGAGTCTGTGCAAACCTGCATGTGCTCTGACGATCCGTTAACGTATGCGAGAGACACACTGTACCTTCACATCTGTTTTTATGGGCGTCATAAACGCCTTGCAGCACTGCTAGACGCGCTACCCTGCTGATTTACAGCAGAAAACCCTGCAAACGTCTCCTATCTGCCAGCTTTAACCTGCCATGCATCAACATACCTCCTTCTACCTGCTTTATTGGTCATCTTTTATCCAAACGTGACTGATGCACAAATTATGAGTCATTATTCTAGGTGACCAATAGCATGTTTAACAGAAAACCTTCATGTAAGCATCTTTATATAAAGCACGTATACACAGTCATCACTCCAAGTCTTTCTAGGCATGAATATTCTATGGCCGCATTTAAAGGGGTATCATTTGTTTTTCACGTTAAATCATTAACTCACCCTCATGTCATTCCAAATCTTTGGGACTTTTTCTTCGGTGGAACACAAAAGCAGATATTTTGATAAATAGATGCAATTTTGTGCCCATGCAATGGAAGTCAATGGGTGCTACTGTTGTTTGGTTACCGACATTAGAAGATCTTCTTTTGTGTTCCTCAGAAGCAAAAAAAGTCACACAGGTTTGGATGCAATATAATGCACTGAGACGGGTTCAGGCAAATGAAGCCAGAGAAATCTCTTACTGTATTTATAACTGATTTAGACGCCGACATAGGCTGTAGACAGCAGGGCAGGTCACTAGGAAACAGAGCTATGGACTGTCTGTCTGTGCATTGATAGGGCTTTGATTTCAAATTTTGCCCATTTGTACCAAAAAGCATCTGATAACAATGACTTTTGCAGAGCGTTGCACAAGGCTGAGGAATTAGACGCAGTTGCAGAATAATCAGGTTACGAATGCATCTGATAATGGGATCTTAACAGGAACACAGCATCTGTTTTCTGCACACACACACACACACACACACTAACACATGACGCACGCATGTGCACGCACACACACACACACATACACACACACACGTATGTGCACACTTGAGTGAACACCGATGACATTTCGGTCTTTACACACTGTGTGTGTGTGTGCCCGTGTGTGTGTGTGTGTGTGTGTGCGCGGTTTCTCTCTCGTATTCAAGAGCCCGTCTCAGTTCATCACACACAGGAAGGCTTTGTGTCCGATTCACTAAGACACACTCAGCTGTGTTTGAAGCGGGCCCCAGTGGAGACCGCTCTGCATACCTTTCCGGACCTTCTTACAGATTTCTGATCCGGATAAGAGGCTGGGGTGTAAAAGAAACTTCTCCCGCGCTCTATCCTGCACTAAACGCTTCCTGCAGAGATCTGTATGCCAGCCACAAACAGCTCCTGTCCACCAGAGACTTACAACTTACAAACACAGAGTTTCTGGCATGTGTGACACTTATTCACTGTTGCCTCTTATTGTATTTGAAGTCGCTTCCTTATCCTCATTTGTAAGTCGCTTTGGATAAAAGCGTCAGCTAAATGACTAAATGTAAATGTATTGTGTGACCAGGCTGTAACTTCTAGGTGACTGAAATGGGTCACAATATGACCATTTTGCAATTCTTTATGTTTAATGTATTGTTATACATTAAACCCTAGCCGGTTTGTATCGCAATTGGTACCTTGTTCACCAGGGCTGTGCGGTATGTCATTATATACAGTATAAATGTGTCAAGCAATAAAAATTTTGATATAACTTTTTTGTATTAACTTCGAATGAATCACCCAATTAGAAATGTGAGCCCAAACTATCCATTTTATAATATCAATTTACTCATTTTGAGTTGATACAGTCTAAAATTAAGCCTACCGTGAAATAAGATTTTGATCACCCACCCCTACAGTTTACACCTTTCGGGGAAATCGGCCTACATATGTTTTACTTATAGTTCCCTCTCCGCATTAAACTGGAACAGGAGAAAATGATTTAACCACATAGAAATTAAAGACACGTTTCCAACAGCTAGTTAAAATCGACCCCATTTACATTCCTGTTTTTTAGTGACTCAGAACTGTATGTAACATCGAATAAATATAATGATAGCCTTCATTATGTTTTATCCAAAATGTAATTTCTTGCTCCACACTTGTTGTAGTGTGATTCTGACGGTATTACCTGGACAGGGCGTGTGGGTGGGGTGCTAATAAGAGGGGCGGGACCCATGGCAGAGGCTGCAGTCAAGCTACGCTCCCTTTCTTCCTGGTAGATGCGATCGCGCTCCGCCTCTGGGAGCTGCAAGAAGTTCTGCATGGCTCGCAAGTTGACCAGGAGAGACTGAGAAGCTGTCTTAGGGTCTTCCTCTTTTCTAAGAATTTCTGAAAGAAGACCCTAGAAGAAATAGACAGAACAGGAATTTAGGTTTGAGTTTGCCCCAAAAACAAGTTCTGATATTTACCCTCACACTGTCCCAAACCCTTTCCACCTTCCGTGGAGAAGATTTCTATGGTGGCTTTTCTCCACATAATGAAAGTGAATAGGGACTAGAG
>JAZGTI010016609.1:0-12683 GCA_036877585.1 Botia kubotai
ATGGTTTAGAGACAGTGGCGCTGAGGAAGAGACAGGTGGCAGAGCTGGAAGTAGCAGAACTGAAGATGTTGAGGTTTTCTTTGGGAGTGACGAGGCTGGACAAGATTAGGAACAAGTTCATCAGGGGGACAGCTCATGTTAGATGTTTTGAGGAAAAAGTCAGGAAAGTCAGATTAAGGTGGTTTGGACATGTACAGAGAAGGGATAGTGAATATATTGGTAGGAGGATGTTAGAAATGAAGCTACCAGGCAGAAGGCAAAGAGNAAGACCAAAGAGGAGGTATATGGATGTGATAAACGAGGACATGAAGTTAGTGGGTGTGAGTGAAGAGGATGTAGATAATAGGGTTAGGTGGAGACAGATGATTCGCTGTGGCGACCCCTAAAAGGGAACAGCCGAAAGGAGAAGGAAGAAGCACAAAATAACTGTCAATCTCCCTCGGTCTGTGGCTCCGTGCAAGATCTCACCTCGTGGAGGTTTAGGGATCATGAGAACGGTGAGGAATCAGCCCAGAACTACACGGGAGGATCTTGTCAATGGTCTCAAGGCAGCTGGGACCATAGTCACCAAGAAAACAATTGGTAAGACACTACGCTGTAAAGGACTTAAATCCTGCAGCGCCCGCAAAGTCCCCCTGCTCAAGAAAGCACATGTACAGGCCTGTATGAAGTTTGCCAATGAACATCTGAATAAATCAGCAGAAAACTGGGTGAAAATGTTGTGGTCACCAAGACCAAAACCAAGCTCTTTGGCATCAACTCAACTTGCCATGTTTGGAGGAGGAATTCTGCCTATGACCCCAAGAACACAATCCTTTGGGAAACATTATGCTTTGGGCGTGTTTTTCTGCTAAGGGGACAGGATGGACGGGGCCATGTATCATCAAATATTGGATGAGAACCTCCTTTCCTCAGCCAGGGGATTGAAAATGGGTTGTGGATGGGTATTCCAGCATGACGATGACCCGAAACACACGGCCGAGACAACAAAGGAGTGGCTCAAGAAGAAGCACATTAAGCCCCTGGAGTGGCCTAGCCAGTCTCCAGACCTTAATCTCATACAAAATCTGTGGAGGGAGCTGAAGGTTCAACATCAGCCTCAAAACCTTAATGACTTGGAGAGGATTTGCAAAGAGGAGTGGGACAAAATCCCTCCTGAGATGTGTACATGTGTAACTACAAGAAATGTCTGACCTCTGTGATTGCCAACAAGTCATGTTTTGCGATGGGGATCAAAAATTTCACTCATTAAAATGCAAATCAATTTATAACCATTTTTAAAAGCATTTTGCTGGATTTTTGGATTTTGTTGTTTTTCTTTTACTGTTAAAATAAACCTACTATTAAAATTCTAGACTGATCATTTCTTTGTCAGTGGGAAAATGTACAATATCACCAGGGGGTCAAATCATTTTTTCCCTCACTGTATAAACACATCCATTCAGTGACTGTTGACATTCTGACCATACCCAGAGATATGACATCAGTATGGTAGTCATATCCAGAGAGAAAGAGTGAGAAGCTATACCTCACATAGATATACACAGCTCTGCCACAAACGGTGTGTTCTTACCTGTGAGGCTGTCTGGCCATGGGACTACCCTCTCATAGATGTGTGTACTGTATGGATCAGACCCATCATGCATAAACATTCTTGGCATTGTTGACCTGTAATGTTGTGGTACCGCTGCCATTCCTGGCCTGACTGGAGACCCCGACCCGCCTTGTCCTTCTTCTCCCACAGACCCGACACCTCCTGAATAAGGTGTGGTGGTGTGGCTGGCACTGCCTGAGTGGGAGTTACTGGAGCCCATTCTACGTAAGGTGGCAGGGGAGTTCATCTGAGTGGAGTAGGGTGAGTTGGCCTTTGGGACTATAGGCAGGGTGGTGCTTGTGAAAACGGAGGGCAGACGTTTGGGTTCCGTTCTGACGGGTGAGCCATAAGAGCTTCCCACCATCTGCAGGGACCCTCGGGACGGAGAGATGCTGCTTCCATAAGGGGACTGAGTGTGTGTGGGCACCGAACAGACTCGCCGCATAGCACGGCCCGGTTTAGCCCTTTCTGACACCTGCAAGATGACACAAAACATATTTTCTGCATTCTAAAGTACACAATCAGGCTCTTTATGTTAGATAAATAGTCTCCAGTGATGTTCAATTAAAACAGATCTACTGATGCTGCTGATGTAAACTTAAACGTAAATAAAATTAAATAAAACTGTGATGTATTTATACATTACAGAATTAGTTGATAATAAAACAGTGATACACTAATGTAAATAAAAAACAAAACACATCATTAAAATTTTCTATATTTAAAAAATGTCTTGCAGTAATAAGAATCTGAATGGAAAATAATGAGAATTACAAAGAAGCTCAATAGTAAATAATGACAATATTGACACATATTGACGTTTGCTACGGTACTATACCTGTCCTGCAGCCTGGCCCTCTGCCCTGGAGTTTCTCTGCAGTGTGTAGCTTCCTCCTGAACCTGGGAATGAGTGCTGCAGTCTCAACTCACACTTGCCCTGCATCTGGCTGCTGTAGTAACTGCCAGCATCCTGATAACCACTATCAGAGTAGGAGTTTATCTGCGTAGAGCTGCGACAGTTACCTACAGACCCTAACATACACAGTAAATCAGGGTAAGATATAATGTTCAGAATGTTGGGAACTTTCATCAATACTGATGATATGGATAAAATATCAGTAAAATCATGAATTGGTCTTGTGCATCGTGCATTTTGTTTTTTGATGCTGCATACATGATGGTCATGACAATCATCAATGGTGTCTGTGATTCTGCATTTTATTATGTAATTATGTAATTTAACAGTCTTTGAGTAGCACTCTCCGAGTACCTTTGTGCTATTTTAACTGCTTCACATACAACCATTTAATTTACTATTACTAATTACTTTTAAGACTGAAAAAGCAAGTTAATTGCTTAAATGAATTTAAATAAAATATGACGTTGTCACTATAAAAATTAGTTTTTGGCTTATAGTATACACAGGGGACAGTTCCTTTTTATATATAAAGCACTTTGAAAACAATAATTTTCCATTATGCATTTATACCTGCAGATCTCCAGGGAAGAGACTTCTCAGAGGAGCTGAAACAGAACAAAAAAAAAGTAACTTTCTTTTGTTTATCCTTTGTTACGTTAAGACTTACATTAAGACAAAAAACACAGAAACAAATATAGGCACAATGTTTAGAGCATGTTTAGAACATACCATACTGAAGTTCTTCTTAACATTAATAAAAGAGTAGTACCCAGATCCAAAACAGGTTTTGCATATATTGTCTTCAGAATATGAATGGAGATTAATAGGCCATTTAAAGGCATGCCAGCCTGTCTGGATCACTACAAAGGTGTGAACGACTCAATGTGTTTTTTTTACACATAAATATTACCTTACCTCCAACTGGTCATTGTTACTCAGGCCCATGTGGTATTTTTAGACCCACCCAGCACAAAGATGAGTGCAGGTCAAAGATAACAATAAACCCACAGAGGCAGCTAAGTTTGCTTTTGCTTTAAAGTGGTGTAGATTGTAAGGACTTGCTGTACTAATGTTCTTCATTTATACTTTGCTCACCATAAATCCCCCACCCAAACAGCTCAAACTGTGTTGAGAGTAAAGCTGGGATTTATACATATTAGTTTATGTTAGTAAAACTGACCAGACTCTATGTCTATCATTCACAGCTTTATTTTCATAAATGTGTGACATCAATCCTGACTAAAGAAATACACAGGGCAATCGACTTACTACATGCAATGAAAGACTCAAATCAGAAGTGATCCACTTATATCAGCTGGATGGAATTACTTTAATCCAAATGGCTGCCTGAGCTGCCCATATTAGCAAAATCACATATCTGAAAGAACACGACCATATACACATTTCTAAGAGACATAATAATAAAAAAATAAATAAAATTTCCTTACAAGAAATCATCTCTTAAATTCACTAAAAGCAATAACCTGTAAAGAAAAACCATGATCTGAATAATCTTTCACATAAATAAATTAACTTCATAATGTGTCTTATACTTAATATTATCATTTGAACACAATTCAAATTGTGCTTTGTGTGAGATTTGTGTGCCAAGTTAACCATAAACCTGTCAAAGATGGTTCAATGTTTATTTAAAAGAAATAAACTTTTCTTTTATATATGCTATTTAGGGCTGGGGTATCTGTAATATATATTACCACTAGGGCTGCCCCAGACTAAGGATTTTCATCATCATTTCAGTCGTTCATTTAAGCCATTTGTTGAAGTTGCACGTTTGTGATATTAATTTAATTACGCAAATATGTACTAGGGAGGGGCTATTAGATAATGGTTTGAGATTCAGGGATGAGAAAGAATGCTACGTGAAGCATTGCTAACATTGTTTTACATTACAGAGAAATACTAAACCATAATAATGAGCTTTTAAAATATAAATATTTTAATGCACACAAAGCGATCCAGTATAACGACAAAATGTTATAACTCAAAATACAAAGACCATACATAATTTAAAAACGAATAACTAAAAGCAGCAAACACTACATCAATATAGACAATTATCCAAGCCTTTTCTCTTCAACTACTGATTAGCCGACTGCTAGGGGGCAGCCCTAATTACTACAATAATAGACTGAAATGAATTTTTTTTAATAATAAATGGTGCAGCATTTTTTTGCATATTTTGTACAGAGCATAAAAATGCAGAAAATGTGTGGCTGTGATGACAACTTTTCTTTACACAAAACAATGCCAAAGATAGATTATTTCAACTGTTGCTAAGTTGATTAAAGTTTCCTGAAGATATAGGGATATTGTGAATTCTTGTGTGAATGTTTATAACAGGAGCAAAAAATGATTGCAGTTGCCTATGATGCACCAAGATACATTAGCAAATGCTCACATGAATGTTTGACTATATCTGAATGTGATACGAGTAATTGAATCACAAAATGTTCTACCACTAACCACTATGGATAGGATGGCCACAGACAATCTTAATCCCAGGTATAAGTGGGATCCGTGTTTTCAATCAATGTAGTAAAAATGAAGTCATATTAAGTGTGTGTACCTGCCACTAGCAGCTCCTGGTGATTCTGAACCAAGTCTGCATCGTTCCAGCTGATTAGCCACAATCTGTCGCTCCACCTCCAGTTCCCGGGTCAAGCGCTCAAACTGCAACTCCTAAACACACAAACACACATTGGTGCCTGCCTCTGATGAAAAACATCATGAATTAACATCCTACATGAAATCCAGCATTAAACAGAGACACTAACAGCAGAGGTGCATCATAACTAATGTTTAAACTGCTCTGCATCTTTAAGCAGGCCTTGAACTAGTTTAATTTATGGGCCTATGTCTGTCATTTATTTTGAGTAACATAACATCTGACTAATAGCGACGCACAGGGGCGGTTCTACATTGAATGGCGCCCTGGGCGAGACTCCCTCCCGGCGCCCCCTGACCACTTCGCGCCACGCCCCCTCCCCCCGCTCGGTCTAACTCCTTCCCGGCGCACCCTGACCACTGCAACTCCTTCCCGGCGACCCTCCGACCACTTCGCGCCACGCCCTCTCCCCCCGCTCGCTCAGCTTCTGTGCGGCTCCTTCAGCACAGGTATCATAGATAATAGGGAACCGCTTAGCGGCACAGATGCTTTTTTTCCCCTCCAAGTTCGTGTGCCGCCCCCCCACGTGACATGATAATTGTCTCGTTCGCCCATGCCTAAAACCGCCCCTGGCGACGCACCTCCAAAAACACAGCACACAGTTATGAGGAGATGCAGGAACAGAGATCCTCCACAAGCCTCTCTCCTTCTTTGAGTGTGTGTCACTGGCCAGGGAGAGCTGACTACATTACTACACTGCTCCACCCCTCTAAATCTCCCCCTCTCTTTTACGTCTCGCTTTTCCAAGCACTCTAAAAATCACCAGATCGCCACAAAAAGAAATATAGCTGCAACAGTGATGAAGCATTATATCGTGCCATCTCCACAAGGAGCTTCTCTGTAAACAATGCATGATTGCCACTTGCATTTAACTTGGTATACAGTGGACTATTAAAAGTTTATTTTAAATGGCTCTTTCTGCTGCCATGACTGATGTCAGACTCAGTCAGACTGATGACTGATGGTGCTATGACTGATTCTGCAGATTTCTGGCGAATGTAGTGCCCTTTATTGGCAAGTATACACACTTCGTGCACATTTGTGAGGAGTAGGCTGTGCTGTTTACAGTGACAGTATTCTAATAAAAGCAAGTACTAACAACTGATATTAGATATTTGAAATGACTAATGTCTAGCGTTTCTGTAGCTCAGTTGGTAATGCATTGCATTATTAACACAAAGGTTGTGGGTTTAATTCCCAGGGAACACATGCACTGACAAAATGTACTGCAAGTCGCTTTGGATAAAAGCCAATATATATCTATCTAGTATAGAACTTTCAATTTGTTATATATCGACATAAACAAATCTAAATTTATAAAAGTAAAATTTTATGGTCTTGACATGCACATTGTCTCAGTACTAATTTGGTGTATTCAAGAGTCTGAGAACAGTCTCTTTATAGAAACATGGTTATAGCATCAATCACAAAGCTGGGGAAGTATAATAGAATGGAAAAAACAATAGAGACTATAAGCTCAGTTAAAACATTTAATTTAATACAATTATATAAAATACTCTCAGCTCTTTTTAACATTTAAAACTATTTCACAAAATTCCACAGATTTTTCAAAAAAAGTCAGCACAGAAATAGCAAAAAAGTCCACAAATTCCATCTGGTCCTGTGCATGACCAAATACACAGTTCAAGTTTAATCTAAATTACTCAATTCTAATAATCTCATTCAATCAATAATAAGTCTTTAAAATATAAATTTAACACATGCATAAATTGATCTGAAATGACTATGAACATAAGAATGCAAACAAAATACAAAGCCTTTACATTATATAAAAATGAATAAATAAAAGATAAAGCAGCAAACCCTATATCAATATAGACAATTCTGAAGTGAAAGTAACATTTGTCAGATATGGTAACCCATACCCCAAATGTGACCTCTGCATTTAATCCATCACTGGTGAGGAGTGAACACACCCACCCAGAGCAGTGGGAAGCACTGGAGAGCAATCAGGGTTAGGGACCTTGTTCAACAGCACTTCAGTTGCTACCTGCCGGCACTGAAATCGAAGCAGCAACCTTCTAATTACAAACCCAACTCATTAACCAATAGGCCACAACTGCCCATAACTCACATCACTATATTTTTCTTCCATTCTCAGTCTTCTGAGAAGAGAAGATGTGCGATGATTCTGTGGATGTGGAAGGGATGAAGTGCAGGTGCATAGTGGATCTTGCAAATTTAGCATAGCATCTTTTTTGGCCACGAATAAAAACACCAGGAAAAATAGGTCTCTGCACCTATATAAAGGCTGATGGCCCGCACCTAATAAATCTTGAAGGAATTCCCAGGTCATGTTTCTCAAATTAAGCTGGTTCTTAGAACCAGTGGCATGCACAGTCCTCCTTAGGGGCTGTGTCACAAAGACCAAAAAGAGCACTGATATTACTTAAATGAACATAACCAAATTAAGATTTTACAGAATTTATATAAAATTATATATATATTATTTGTAAAGTACTAATCTGTCTGTCTGTTTTGAAATAGTTTAATAATTTCTTTACAATTAACAACTGGAAAGTTTTTTTTCTTTTTATCGTTTAGTTTTTCTTCCTTGGCATTCTATGAAAAGAAGATACATGCTGCTTGTGTATTTTGAAGACTTACAGCTAAGATACTGCCGTGTAGCTGAAATAAAACAACCTACCGGCTCACCTCCACCCACTGCTTCTACGAAAAAAATCATCATCACAAATCATCGCCACCTGGTGCTTCTCCGGAAATTATGCATAGTTGTCACATGCATTTAATTCCAAAAATAAGTTTGTAAACTGGTTTAAAGTCTTTTGTAAGTGACACACTTACTACTGCCAGTTGGTTGTGGTATAACTGTGACTTACAACAGCCACTTCATTGAGATCAGACCCCAACACCAAACATATTTCCCAAGTTTGATGTAAATCACTTAATGCACACAGAAAATATGAGACACTTTCTGTGCTATTTATTGCCTTAAATGGCAAAACCATTCAAGATACGAGGAATCTGTTCACAATTTAGCATGTTTAATATCTTTTTTGGTTCTAACCAAGTTTGAAGCGACTTGGGTAAATTTAAGAGGACAATTAAACTCTGTTTAAAATGACATACTTCCTTCTGCCAGCTGGTGATGCAATATCTGTGACTCACAATAGCCACCTCTATTTCATCAGCCCATAACACCAAACACACAGCTCAAGTTTAAATAAAATCACTCAATGCATGCAGAAGATATGACACTTCATGTTTCCATCTTCTGCCATAAATTGCACTGCCATGGCAACACTGTTTGAGGTATCAAACATCCCTTTGCAATTTAACACTTTCAATGTCTTGGCATAATATTTGCCCAAATTTGGTGACAATCCCATAAATCTCTAAAGGAGGAGTATTTAAAAATTCAGCCTCCTGATCTGCCTGAAGACGCATTGGGTTTGCTTATATCAAACAACAAGACTTTTAATACAGATGATTATGTCAGTATTTTCACAATAGCTAATTGAAATAATAAACCAATAAACCATTGTTTTGAACTAGGCTGCCTCTTACCCTTAAGGATAGAACTTTTCTGTAAATATTGTGGACTCTTTTCCATCTCATGCAAAGATCTACCATGGTGTTACTTAGGGTACTGAAGTTATTACTAATTTATTATTGGTATTACTGGTTAAAATGTTGCTATTTATTTTTTTTAAAGCTCTTCATGGACTTGTCCCCCACTATATACATAATCTATATACATCTTTGATAATCAAGTCAACCACTTCATGTCCCTTCTTCTCAATTTAAAGTCAAGGGTGACATGTCCTTCTCAGTAGCCATCCCCAGACTTCCTGTTCAAATTAAATCTCCCACAATTCCATCCGTCGCTGAAGATACTTATTCCCTTGCTTTTATATCAATCTGAGAATGTAAAAACTTCATTTGTCCATCAGTATTATTTATTTTTATTATTGCCATTTTTATTACTATCATTATTGTGTTTTTATTTTATTGTTGTTGTACAGCACTTTGGTCTCAACTCTTGATGTTAAATGTGATTTAAAAATGAATAAACTCTCTCACAAATGTATTGTTTTGCTTTAGATTACTTTAGCGATGGATGCATGTGCTTTATTAAGCTTTAAAATGTTGTACTGCAATCAATTGCATTACGATATTAGAAAGAGCCAGGAAATTATTAAATGTAAGTCTGAATGTGCTCTACTAAAGAATGAAAGTCATCTATATCTAGGATTGCATGAGAGTGAGTAAATTATGATTAATGATTCAATCATAGATTGAATCCTTTAACAAGTTCCTAGGCCGGTACAATGAGAACGTATTGTATGACATTAAAGGGTTCTGTGACCAGACTCATTACAATTTGTTGACAAATGTCTGAAAAAAAACCCCACACTTCCTCTCACAGCCATCCCCACAGGATGAACTGCCCCACCCTCTGACTGATCCACCTGTCACACACAAAACAAACAACACACAGATACACAGCAGAGAAACCCTAAATGCTACCCCCACACACAATCACAGTCCCTCTTACGGACACTCATTACTGCCATAATTGCATATAAACAGCTCAAGCAATTGTTACTAGATTTAAAGTGAGACATTTAAATTAGTAAAGGGGGCTTGGGTAAGTCTTTAAAATTAGCCAAAATGTTTCTAAGATGGTGCAGAAACTACTTTGTCAGAGCAGCAACTTACATGGATTCCACAGGAAGCTAGAAACATTTCTTTCCCAAAGTGTCAACAAAATATTTCCCACACCATTACACCACCATGCCATCAACCTGAAAGCCAAATAAAGGGTAGTTAAATGAAAAATTAGGGCAGGCTCCAAGCAAACCTCAGAAGAATTAGTTAATCTAGTTAGAATTAGTAGATCTTAAATCCCATTTATGTCTAAAATACCAGACAAAAATCAGATTAGAACCTGTAACTAATATAATAACCACAGCCACAGCCGGTGCCAACCAGACCGCAAAGGGAATTTCTCACTCACCGTATGCATCACTAAGGGATGTCCTGAGGACAGCAGAGACTGACAAACGCAGCTCCAGCTCCACTTCTGATCCTTGGTTCAAACTTCAAAGACAGAACTTCTGTCTTTACCATGTCTACATGACTAATTGCACAGTGTTGCACAACACGGTGCTTAAATATTTGCCCTTAAATATTTACCAAACACCAAATAAAATGGCTAATGAATGTAAATATACTCCAATAACGCAAAAGTATTTTTAAGAACATAGCCATTACAACATAACAAATGTTAAAACCTAAACAAATCAAAACCAATCTCAAGTACACTTTTTCAGAACTGTTCTCAAATTATAGAAAGGCCTTAAAAAGCTCCAGATCTGCCTACTTCTCAAATCTTTTAGAAGAAAATAAACACAACCCCAGATATCTATTTGACACAGTGGCTAAATTAACCAAAGATAAAGCATCATCCGCCTCTGACAGTTGTCAATATCATAATAGCGATGATTTTATGAATTTCTTTAATAACAAAATAGACACTGCAAAAGAAAAAAACATAAACATGCAACTGTCTTCAACACAAACAAATTTGGGGATGGTGCATCATAACCTGCCCAAGTAGCAACTCCAGTCATTCTCTGCTATAGATAGGGATGAACTGTCAAAAGTAACGACTTTCCTGTTGCTCAGTGGTTTGAGCATGGTGTTAACAACGCCAAGGTCATGGGTTCGATCCCAGGGATTGCACATACTCAATGTATAGTGATCAATGTGTAGTATAATGCAATGTAAGTCGCTTTGGATAAAAGCGTCTGCCAAATGCCTAAATGTAATCATAACATCTAAATCAACAACATGTATGCTTGATCCTATACCTACCAGATTGCTGAAAGACATGCTGCCTGAAATTATAGACCCTCTACATAGTATTATTAATAGATCATTGGTGTTGGGATATGTCCCAAAACCTTACAAACTGGCTGTTATCAGACCCTTTTTAAAAAAACACAACTTGATCCCATGGAACTAGTAAACTACAGACCCATTTCAAATTTACCTTTTATCTCAAAAATATTGGAAAAGGTGGTGTCTTCACAGATATGCTCTTTCCTGAAAAGAAATGATATCTATGAGAATTTCCAGTCAGGATTCAGGCCATACCATAGTACAGAGACTGCTCTCATCAGAGTTACTAATGACCTGCTTTTGTCAGTCGATCGTGGATGCATCTCTCTTCTAGTATTACTTGACCTTAGTGCAGCTTTTGACACTATTGACCACAGCATTTTACTAAATAGGCTTGAAAATTATGTTGGCATAAATGGACCTGTACTGGCATAGTTTAAATCATATTTATCTGACCGATTCCAGTTTGTTGCTGTAAGTGAAAAGGTCTTGTACCTATCACAAGTCCAATATGGAGAACCACAGGGCTAAGTTCTTGGGCCTACTTTTCATCTCATACATGCTACCTCTGGGAGCAATTATTAACAGACATGGAGTTAGTTTCCATTGTTATGCTGATACGCTATACATTTCTTCTAGGCCCAACAAGACTCATAAATTCACTAAACTAACAGAATGCATAGTCGATATCTAAGCTTGGATGACTAGCAACTTTCTACTATTAAATTCAGATAAAACAGAAGTTTTACTTGTTGGGCAAAACCCCCCCACACGGAGCAACATAGAACACTGCCTTATTCTGGATGGATGCTTTACAAAGCCTGCTTTATAAGCCAAAAATCTGGGTGTCATTTTTTATAACAATTTATCCTTTGAAAGCCATATTTCCAATATTTGTAAAACTGCTTTTTTCAGTTTAAAAATATCAAAACTACGACACATACTCTCGAAGTCAGACACTGAAAAATTAATTGCATTGATGTCATGCATTCATGACATCAAGACTTGATTATTGCAACGCCCTACTTGGTGGCTGCCCTGCAAGATTAATCCTTAAGATTAATGACTGCCTATCAAGCACTGTATACATTTTAAAATCTTGCTTATTACTTACAAGGCCCTGAATGGTTTAGCTCCTCAATACTTAAGCAAGCTCCTCTCCTTATTATAGTCCTTCGCGTTCATTGTGATCTGAAAATTCTGGCCAACTGTTAGTACCCAGAATGTCAAAAACAAGTGCTGGTGGTAGATCCTTCTCGTATTTGGCACCCAAACTTTGGAATAGTCTTCCCAGTGTTGTCTGGGAGGTAGATACACTCTGTCTTTTAAATCTAGACTAAAGACCCACCTCTTTAATCTTGCCTACACGTAGTCATATGGATTTATTACTTAAATCCCCTAAGGGATTATTAGGCTGCATTAATTAGGTAAGGGCTGGGCGATATGGCCTAAAAAAAATTTTTTTACAAAAAATCTGATTTACGATTTAAAAAAAAAAATAAATCTGCAGATGACAAAGAAATTGTTCAAAACAAGTTTTAACTTTATTTTGTTTTGAACCCCGGCTTCTCCACAGTATATATGGGCACCATATC
>JAZGTI010016610.1:0-12682 GCA_036877585.1 Botia kubotai
GGAAGACCATTTCAGGTGACTACCTCTTGAAGCTCATCAAGAGAATGCCAAGAGTGTGCAAAGCAGTAATCAAAGCAAAAGGTGGCTACTTTGAATAACCTAGAATATGACATATTTTCAGTTGTTTCACACTTTTTTGTTATGTATATAATTCCACATGTGTTAATTCATAGTTTTGATGCCTTCAGTGTGAATCTACAATTTTCATAGTCATGAAAATAAAGAAAACTCTTTGAATGAGAAGGTGTGTCCAAACTTTTGGTCTGTACTGTATATTTTTTTGTTTCTGTTTTGGGGTAAAATATTTCTTAACCTTGATTTTTGCAGGTTTTCACCGGAGGCTGCGTCTAGACGAGGTTTGAGCACAGCAGAGATGAATGCAGTAGAAGCCATACACAGAGCGGTGGAGTTCAACCCACACGTACCTAAAGTAAGTTGTGCACCAACACCCTCTATAATCACAGCCAAACACCAGCAGCCCTAAAACATCACAGCCCATCAACAGCCAAACACCGACAACCCTCAAGCATCACAGCCCATCATCTGCCAAACACCAACAGCCCATCATTGGCCAAATATCAACAGCCCTCCAACAAGGCACATGCAGCAACACTCCAAAACATCAATGGCTATGATCACAGTACATCTTATATCCTGATACATTGTCTTTCTGCAGTACCTCTTAGAGATGAAGAGTTTGATACTACCACCAGAGCACATTCTTAAACGAGGTGACAGTGAGGCCATAGCGTACGCTTTCTTTCACCTGCAGCACTGGAAGAGAGTGGAGGGTGCGCTTAACCTGCTCCACTGCACCTGGGAGGGAAGTAAGTAAATATGTGTGTTTACTCTGATTTCAAACTGTCCCGGTCAGTTATAACCACTGCTATGGACCTCACATACTAAATGATGTTGAATTGCTGGACTGTGGTGACATCTGTTAGATTGTCAGCATAACGAAAAACATCAGAATTGACCTACTTTCAAGCACAGTGGGTAGCACTCTGTCCTCACATTAAGAAGGTCCCTGGTTTTGCAGCCCTTACTGAGTTGGGGGCCTTTGTGTTGAGTTTGTATGTTTTCCCTGCGTTGACATTTGCTTTTCTCTGGGTTTCCCCCACAATCCTAAGCCATGCAGGTGATGTGAATTCAAGACTCTAAATTAACTGTATGGGAGTGTTAAGCCCAGGACACACCAGTCTGATGATTGTGCATCAGTGGCCATTTTTAAAATGTTTATTGGCCTTATTTTTCACTGTGTTCCACATCATTGTCTCTAGTCGGTCATTGTTTGGTAAAAGAGATCACTCATATTGGCTGTTGATCTTATTTTATATATAAAGCTATATATGAAGAGTTAGATATCCAAATGTAAGAATGTTACATTTTAAGTATCATATATTAATATATATGTAATGAAGATGGTGTAGCATGAGGATCCATCTGCAGTATTTTAATAGCGTTAACAACAGACACAGGTGTGCAAAACATCAGCAAACAGGTACAAAAGGGCAAGGCAAAAATCAGAGGCGATAATCCAGGCGGGGGTCGAGGCAGGCAGCAAACAATCACGGTTCCCTCTGTCGCCGTGGAAGAGGTGGTGCGGGAGCCTCCCCCCCCCGCGAGCGGCTCCTGGCGCGAGGAGGCACACATCTGCGGGGTCTACCTCTAGGTCTAGGGGCCAGTCTGTCAGGATGTGCTCTATGGAATTCTTCAGTGAGAGTGGGGTCTAAGATTTCCCCGGCCAGTCTACGAGATACTGGATTCTCCCTCCCCATTGTCGGGAATCTAGGAGTCGATTCACCCGATAAGCCTCCAGTCTGATAAGTAACCAGTCTGTAACTGCGGGCAGGTCCGTAGGTTCCCCCAACCATGGGAAAAGAGGTGGTTGATACCCCAATACACACTTCAACGGGGTCAGTCCAGTAGCTGGCTTCATGAAAGACTTTTGGGCGTATTCTGCCGACATTAGAAATCTGCTCCAGTCCGACTGTCTTTGGTGGCAGTATGATTGGAGGAACCTGATGATCTCTTGGTTGAGGGGCTCGGTCTGACCATTAGATTGGGGGTGATAACCTGAGGTCAAACTTATATTCACCCCCAAACTCCTGAAAAAAGATGACCACACCCGAGAGGTAAATTGGGGACCCCGGTCCGAAACTATGTCGTCCGGTAGACCATAGAACCGGAACACGTAATTGCACAACAGTTCGGCAGTTTCAGAGGCAGAAGGTAGCTTAGGAAGTGGTATAAGACAACATGCCTTGGGGAACCGGTCAACTATGGTAAAAATTGTGGTATTCCCTTGTGAATTGGGTAGGTCTGTTATAAAATCTATCGCAATGTGGGAACACACGGTTCTTGGGACATTCGGCAGGGCATAGTGAAGCTTCGTTGGCTTGCTGAATCTCCGTATGGAGATCCCACTGGACTGGAGCTATTAACCCTCTAGGGTCCAAGGGTGTTTTGGAGCCCTGGAGAAGTTTTGACATGCCTCTGACATTTGTGCTTTTTTCAGGTGCTTATAAACATATATCAAGTCTGATAACACTGTATTCAGCACGAACTGGGCTACAATAATATCTGAGCTGCATGTATGTACATGATTGTGTTTTTGAGAAAGTAACGTTTAGGCATGGTTAGTGAAAAACTAAAATTTTGAAGTCACTGAAATAAGGCCATAAAACACATACAGAACATTTGTTCACAAGACTTTTGAGAACTTGATCTTGTAGCCTAGAGTGTTTTCTTCAAAATGATGTGAGAATCATCTAGTTCACTCGTTCACACAAAACAGTATATTGATTTTAATTGTCGAAGACACGTTTTGTTTAGAACGGCCGTATGCAAGGAGGCGTGAATGATCATGAATAATGCTGCGATTCACACCTGAGAGAACAAAGACCTGCATAATGAGCCTTTCAGTCAGGTGTGTGACTGAGAGCGAACTGAGGAATGAAGGAAGAATGTAAGGACAAAAGAAAAAGAAGATATATTTTTTGTTTGTAGCTTATTTAGAATATATTGAACTATTAGGCAAAATAACTTGAGATTCACTTGCGAGTGCAGTTATTACCAATGAGCAATTACCAGCTAATAATAAAGGACGCGCGTATATGTCTGTCAATGGGTCACTTCTCGGTGACATTTACAGCTTATTTGTTTATATATATTATTATTTTTTTATATATATTTACACGTCAGACGATCGCGAATACCAATGACTGATTATAACACATTCAGTGCGTACCCTGTCTGTTTTCTTCTTTTTATAAAAGCACAGGGTTTTATTGTTATTATGAGTGAATACAAATAAAAATAGACCCTTTACAGATTCGAATGATGTATTGGTTGTATCTGTACGATCAAAAATGACCGTACATATTCCGTATAAATCTATGGTAAAAATTCGCAAACCTCAAGAAACGCTGCAACTCTTTTACCGTTCTAAGGAGTGGCCACTTTGTGACTGCTCGGACCTTGTTCTCGTCCATGGTCACTCCCTCCTGACTGATAACGTACCCTAGGAAGGTCGTGTTGGTTTGGTGAAATTCACATTTTCTCTCCCAGGCATTGCAACACTAAGTGAATGTGGTTCCTATGTTCCTCCAGGGTCTCTGAATAGATTGAAATGTTGTCTATGTAAAACGCCGTCTTCCACTTATCCCCCTCCCGAATGCGGATACGTTTATAGGCACTTCTGAGATCACGTTTGATGAAGTACTTTGCCTTGCGGAGATGTTCTAAAGCGACAGGGATGAGTGGAAGTGGGTAACGGAATTTAATTGTTACATCGTTTAAATTACGATAATTGATACAGGGTCGTGCCCACCATCCTTCTTCCTGACAAAAAAAGAACCCAGCTGAAATCGGGGGAATTGGATGGTCGTATAAAGCCCTTGGCGAGCTTTTCCTTGGTATACTGCCGCATGGCGGCGGATTCTGGATGTGATAATGGAAATATTCGTCCCTTGAGGGGTAATGTGTCAGCCTTGAGGTCAATTGTAAGGCTTAAGCTTTACTAAACACGACGGTCAGATCAGAATACTCGGGAGGAACATTGTCATGGAACTCGGGTGGGAAATCGTCATCTACAACTGATAACGGTAGCGGTTTCACTTTCTGCAAACAATGACTATGACAATTCATACCCCAGCGAAGGATTTGGCCTTCGTTCCAGGATATGAAGGGCTCATGTAGGCACAACAAGGGTAAACTCAGAACTATGGTGTGAGTTGGTGAGGAGATGGCATAAAAACGTATTTTCTCGGAGTGGAGCACACCTATCAGCAGTTGAGCACCCTCCGATTGCTGCTCCACCCGACCTAAGCCCAGAGGTCAGCCCGTCTAGTGCCTCCACCTCTAAAGAAGGGGAACAAGCAATTAGAGGGATATTATTCCTTGTGACAAACTCTATGGAGATAAAATTAGCTTCGGGCTTGGGACGAACTGGACATGCTGCTCTCAAGTGTCCCGGCTGTCCGCAGTAAAAGCACAACCCCTGGCGGAAGCGGCATTCACGTTCCTCGGTGGTTAGATGGGTAAAGTTAACTTGCATTGGCTGGGGGGGTACTACATGTTCAGCTCTTGTGCGTAGGGTGACCCGATGAGGTTGTCGGGCACCAATATGATGATCTATGTGAATTGAGAGACCGATGTACTCACTCAGGGACCGTCCCTCATCACGACAGGCGAGTTCAGATTGCAACTCGGGGTTTAGGCCTCTCCAGTACAAAAGAAGCAAGGTATCCTCAACCCAGGTGGTTTGTGCTGCGAGTGTGCGGAAGTTGAGGGCATACTCCGCTGCCGGGAGACTTCCCTGGGTTAGGGACAGCAAACATTCAACAGAACTAAGGCCCTCCGTAGGATGTTCAAACAGTAGGAAAACCAGATTCGTCCGCTCCCCATACAGCCGTGGCCCAGTCCAACGCTCGGCCAGATAGTAGAGAGCAGACAAAGGCAATGCAGCTACTCTCCGTTGGATAGAGGTTAGGCTGTTGGGTGACGAAGTGCGAACACTGCAACAAGAAACCCTTACAGCGGGACGGGTTACCATCAAACTTCTCTGGGAAGGCGAGTCTTGGGCTGACCGGAGGAGCAGATGTTGCAAGGGAGGCTGCCATGGCTTGCGGAGGGAAACCACGAGCTCCCTGTAAGGCTTGTGCCAGCTCCTCGGTAAGTGTTGTGAGCCGAGTGAGCTGGTGCTGGTGTGGAGATAGCTGATTTGCTTAAGCGGTCAGCTCAGAGGACAATTGCTGAATGGCTGCTGGATCGTGTTGTGGCGATATCTTCTGTAATGAAGACGCTGTAGCATGAGGATCCATCTGCAGTAACAAAACACCAGCAAACAGGTACAAAAGGGCAAGCCAAAAAATCACAGGCGATAATCCAGGCAGGGATCAAGGCAGGCGGCAAACAATCACAAACGTTACACAGGCAAAGTCCAGGGCAGGCGGCAAACAATCCAAAACGTATTCCAAAGCGGGGTCAAAGGCAGGCAGCAAACAAATCAGTAAATCCAATAAACAATCCAAATAAAAGCGGGTGAGCAAACAGGGAAAGAACGCTTTGAAATGTACGCATTAAGGCAATACAAGACAGAAATGTGGGCGTTTAAATAGGCCGCTGACAAGGGTCACGTGCCAAACAGGAAGTAGCGTGAGGGCTCATGGGAAGTGGAGTCCAGAAGTCGGTCAATATTCGGGTGACGGTTCCCTCTGGCGTCGCGGAAGAGGTGGCACGGGAGTCTCATCCATAACAAAATATTATGTAATAATCGTATATTTACAGTACTGATCAAAAGTCAGTAAAAATCAAAAACACTTTTACGACTTAAAAACTTTCTTATGTTAAAAACCCTTTTATCTGAAGCCATTTGTTTATATGCTTAAATTTAATATTGTAGACAAAAATATAATTGTGCCAACATATTAAATTGTTAGAAAATAAGTTTTTTTTTAAAAATGTTTGTGAAAAGGATGATTTTCACCAAATAATGAAGAAAAAGCAGCCAACAATAATGTAGGATAGAGGTGAACTCCTTCAAACCTCATTATAAAGCTTCTCAGAATAATTCCTTAAGAAACTGGGTGATAAAATTTCAAGAAAACATTTTTTATAAATTCTAGCACCGGGTGACTACATTGAATATGTTAGCATATAACCTGGTGTACATAATTCCCAAAGTTACATTTGTGTTTTGATGAGTTTACTATTCTAAAATAAAAAGAATATTATTAAAGAATGATTGTTTCCTTAGTATATGTATGTATTAAAGGGTTAGTTCACGCCAAAATGATTTTGACATTAGTTATTGTAATGCAGCTGGTCTAGTGAGCAGTGCTGGGTATTTGAGGGAACACATCATAAAACAACAAAACACCATTTGATGTTTGTTTCTAGGATATGGTTCCTTGCCTCCCCCCATGTGGCACTGATACCCCAAATTTCACCTCTGCCTTTCCCCCTTCCCTCTCACTCTCCCCCTCCCTCTAGGTTCAGACCATATGTACAACACAGTGTGATGTCATTTAGGTGCTGTTTTCATGTTCTGTATCATTTTAAAGGTTATGGCTCCTAACTTTTGGAGACTGACATGGAGGAGAAGAAATTGTAAATAATGTCATTATTTTTGTATCCTCGTTGCTTTATAGCATTTAGTTTGAACCACTGAAAAAAAGAAAAAGATCCAAGATGGTGGCACGGTCAGATGCAGCAGCTATTCCGGGTAATAAATATGGTGTTGTGTGGTGCTGAGAGAGGACAGAAACGCGGTAAGCGTGGAGGTATACGAGCTAGGCTAAGGCTTACCCCATTACATTGGCTCTTACCACACTTATGCTCTTAAATGTTCACTCACTGGAAAATAAACTGGACTTAATTCAACTCAGTCAGTCTACACAAGGGATTGTTGTGTTTTTATCTTCACTGAAACATGGCTAAACAACAACATCCTGGACTCTGCTGCACGGGCTAACCTGCTACTGAGCGGACAGAGATTCATCACTGTCTGATAAGGCTCACGGTGGAGGCTTGTGTGTGTATATTAACAAAGAATAGTGTAACAACGCTGCAGTAGTATCAAAACACTCTTCGTCGCTGGTGGAGTTTATGTTTGTGAAGTGTTGACCGTTCTATCTGCCAAGGGAGTTCACGGCTATCGTCATTGTTGCTGTGTACATTCCCCTATGTGCAAATGCTAAGGACGCTCTTCGCGAACTATACATTTCTATCAGCGAGCAACAAACAGCCAACCCTGGCTTTTTTATTATAGTTGGTGACTTTAACCATGCAAACCTAAAGACTGTTTTGCCGAAGTATTACCAACATGTGAACTTTGCAACAAGGGGAAACAACACACTGGACATTGTTTATACAACAGAGAAAAACGCATACAAGGCTGCACCCCGCCCCACCTCAGATACTCAGACCACATCTCTGTTATGCTAATTCCAGCATACAGACCACGTCTTAAACTTGCCAAACTGCTTCAAAAGCAGATCACAGTATGGCCAGATGATGCTACCTCAGCACTGCAGGACTGCTTCCAGGACACAGACTGAAACATGTTCAGAGAGGGAGCCACCTACAACAATCACACAGATTTACAAGAGTACACCAAAACAGTGACTGCGTACATAGAAAAGTGCATAGAAGATGTGAGAGTCACCAAGACCATCACAACACGCACCCACCAGAAGCCATGGATGACAGCTGAAGTTTGCATGCTGC
Organism: Botia kubotai; assembly: GCA_036877585.1. Taxonomy (NCBI): domain Eukaryota; kingdom Metazoa; phylum Chordata; class Actinopteri; order Cypriniformes; family Botiidae; genus Botia; species Botia kubotai. The sequence goes on from JAZGTI010016610.1 coordinate 7,732, forward strand.
TAAAAATCCGAGATGAGGCATTCAGATCAGGAGATAAGCCAGCTCTTAAAACAGCAAGGGCAAAACATCAATGTGCTGAAAAAGTCAACCATAAGTTCAGTGACATTAAAGACACCTGGACCCTGTGGCAAGCTATTCAGACCATCACTAGCTACAAGTAGATGATGACGATGACACATCCCTGCCGGATGCACTCAACCACTTCTGCTCACAATTTAAGACACACCTGCACAATGACACACCTGCACAAAAACAACACATCTCCAAATGACCAGGTGCTTTGTCTCTCTCCAGACAACGTAAGAAAGATCTTGTCCAGGATCAACCCACGTAAGGCTGCGGGCCCTGACAACATACCTGGCCGTGTACTAAGAGATTGTGCTGCACAGCGGACGGATGTCCTAACAGATATCTTCATCTTCATAACAGATAATGACTATTGTCCCATAGCACTGACCATAATCATTATGAAGTGCTTTGAGAGGTTATTCATGCCACATCAAATCCAGTCTCCCAAACATGCTCTCCACCTAGCTCTTACTCACCTGGAACAGAAAGACTCTTATGTTATAATGCTGTTCATCGATTTCAGCTCAGAATTCAACACAATAATCCCTCAGCAGCTTATCAGCAAACTAAACTTGCTGGGCCTCAGCTTATCCCTCTGTAATTGGATCCTGGACTTTTTAACTGCAAGACCTTAGTCAGTCCGTGTCAGCCGAAACCTCCAGCACTATCATACTGAGCACAGGTGCCCCACAGGGCTGTGTGCTCAGCGCACTGCTCTTCACGCTGCTGACTCACAACTACACTGTCAAGTTCAGCTCCAACCACATCATCAAGTTTGCTGATGACACAACTGTGGTAGGCCTCATCAGAAACAATGATAAAACACACTGGCACAGCTGGCTGAATGGTGCGGTGTCAACAACCTGTTCCTCGATATAAGACAAATGAGGTTTTGATGGACTTATGGAGAAACCGTCTTGACCACCCAACACTGACCATCAACGGCTCGGCCTTGGAGAGAGTCAGCAGCACTAAATTCCTGGGAGTGCACATTACAGAGGATCTTACCTGGACCACCAACATCACTTCACTCAACAAGAAGGCCCAACATTTTATCCGCCGGATGAAAAGAGCAAGTCTCCCTCCACCCATTCTCACCACTTTCTACAGGGGCACCATTGAGAGCGTGTTGACCAGCTGCATCACTGTCTGGTATGGAAATTGCAGTGCTGCTGACCGCAAGACTCTACAACGGACAATAAACACAGCAAGGATTATCAGTGACCCACTCCTCTCCATCCTGGATGGAATATATGTTTACTTATGCATTGCATCGCACTATGCGCTGCTTCCCCCAAAACATTTCTTTTGCACATCTCATTTCATGTACAAATACCTCTTTTGCACATTTTCATTTACAGTATCTATGTACATTTTTTATAATGTATAGTCAACTAAATTTGTTCTTCTTCTTCTTTGTTCATATTTATGTTTAACTTGTATGTAGCACCGTTGTCCTGCGAGACATGACATTTTGTTCCACTTTATGTCCACATGTGTAGCAGAATGACAATTAAGCTCGACTTGACTTGAAGTCACATGGTCTATTTTAACATCGTCTGTTCTATGTCTTTACTACCTTTCTGAGCCTTGAAAGTGTTAGTTCGAATTTGTGTTCTGAGGATGAATGAAAGTCTTACTGTTGTGGAAGGGCATGAGGGGTGTTAATAATGACAGAATTTTTTGGGGGGGTAAACTATTCGAATTTCACTGCATTTTGTTTAAGCGCAACGTTTTTGCCCAGCACAGCAAAGCCGAGGCAACACCCTAGTCGGTTTTTATCTCCTGTTCTTGGAGTTGGCTTGAGGTGTCCTAAGCGGAATATGCTGGGTTAAAGCTCCATTACTTTTGCTACTCTTCAGAGGATAAGTGCATTGGAAATGGAGACTTACTACAACAACTTTGCTTTTCAGCTAATATCACCAAGCCCTCTTTTATTTCAGCCCCTCCAATCACGTGTCATATAGCGACCAAATATCACAGTTTACAAAAGTTTACAAAAATAAAAATTTTGTGTTGATATGAAAATTTAACACTCAAAGCTTGTGTGAATAGAATAATTGCTACTGAGTAAGATATCTTTATTTTTCTGCCAATATAATCACTTTTCTATTTTTTACATGCACATATGAAGTGTTAAAATTAAGATTATATAAGTTTCCTCATAGTGACCCTGAACGTTTCTCCCAAGCTTTAAAGTCAGTTTAACAAACTGATGTCCATTGTTGCTCTTTCAGCTTTCAGAATGATTCCATATCCTCTGGAGAAAGGCCATCTGTTTTATCCATATCCAGTCTGCACAGAGACAGCTGACAGAGAACTTCTACCAAGTAAGAGATTTTCCTCTGTGTCATGCTTCAGTTTAATGTATTGAAGGACGGCACTTAGGATCACTTTACGTTTCTAAGAGAAAATAGTAACAGCATATTTGAAGTGAGATTATTAAGTTTGTTTAGTGTCCAAGTACAGAGTGCTATTGTATTTGTAAGGATTTTTAGGGGACCAAGCACAAAGTATCATCACAGTGCCACCTACAAAGATTTTCTCTTATAACGTTTGAATCGTTTGTCCTAAAACCATGAGGGGGTTTATGAACCAAACATGGTTGCCAACAGGCAATCAATACAAAACAACCAATAACAGCAAATCTGAATGGCCTATCCTTAAAAAAGTGGACATATTTATAGACTGTCTAAAACATAGTATGTGTTACAAATTTTGTACAAATTGGCCACACAGTGGTACTTTAATAAGTAATGTTACATTTTGTTTGTTTCTGTGTGATAAAACCAAAACTTTTGTTTCTTCAGAATTTTTGCTTTAAGTAGTGGGTTCTCATTTTTATGTTTAGCAATAAAGTTCTTCCATAGTTCAGATTTTTGGAAGAAACAACTTTTTCAAACTCTGCCAGCCAGTTCATCTGATTCGAGTAAAACTTGGCATGCACCATCCCCTAATTTGTGTTTTGGTCAATATCTCTGCAACCATGTGGGCTAGAATCAAAATTTTATTTTCCCTGGATCCTAAATGCATTATCTAGGGACCCTTATGGCAAAAAAATATCAAAAGAATTTCAATGGTAAAACCATTTAGCAGATGTGGCTGAGGCTCATTTTTAAACTTAAGACTTTGCTTTTATAAGTTTGTTATAAAGGTTGTGTGATACTTTTTGGCTTATGATAGTAGTTAACCTGATTGTGTGTGCCTGTGTGTGTAAGCAGTGTTCCACGAAGTGTCAGTGTATCCGAAGAAAGAGTTGCCCTTCTTCATTCTGTTTACTGCCGGTCTATGTTCCTTCACGGCCATGCTGGCGCTCCTTACACATCAGTTCCCAGAGCTCATGGGAGTTTTTGCTAAAGCGGTGAGTGTGAGCTAATAACCGACTCCTTCTCCAGTGAATAACCAGCAACTGTGTGAACAACTCTTAGCCTGTTTGAACAGAAGTCACGTACATATATAGATGACACTGGTCCAAAATGAGGTAACTCATAACTTACTAGGCTAAGCTGAACATTTAAAACGTATCCCCCTGAGTAGTGCTTCATGTTCACAGAAGCAAATGTAGTAACCAGCATTTTAATACTAGTCACAAATACAGTTAACACAAAGTTAGAATTTCGACAACTCACATGCTTTATCTCTTTTTTAAAACATTAATTCATCTTTGAATATGTAAGTTGATGATTTGTAAATGGCTGTTGTCAGCCAGCAAAAATGTTTTCTTATGAAAACAAACCAGTAAATCAGTTTTTTTATGTGTATGCGTAAAAATTCAACAAATGTATGTATTTATTTTTTTTGTGGTGGTTTTGGGTGATTCCCTTCTCACCTTCTCACTCAAATTTTTTCTTCCACTGCAGTTCCTCAGCACCCTGTTTGCACCTCTGAACTTCATCATGGAAAAGGTTGAAAGTCTTTTGCCCTCAAGTCTCTGGCACCAACTGACACGGATTTGATCTTATGGACATGAAATAATATTGACTGAGGTGCCAAGTTTTTCAGAAGTGCCCATAGCCAGCAAACAAGACAAACACAATGAGCATAGAAATGAAGGGAATTCACCCCCCCATCAAATGTTAAAGTTATAATTTTGAAAGCCATCAGTATATATTAAAATAAAACAATTTCTGTACTGCTTCAAACACTATTCTGATAATTCTCTTCTGTTTTGTATCTGTCTTTGTTCTTGTTTCGAAAAATTTTAAATGGTGATTCATTGATTCATTGGTCATTGATGCCAGAACACACACATGCACACACTCTCTCGCCACCTAAGAAATGACAGAATTACCTCCTTTTAAGATAACTTAATTGCTGTCCGGATCCGTATCTCTGAGTTTATAAAGGGACGTTTTGTAAATCCTTTTAGACCACTGAAAGGCAACATACGATACCTGTTGTGTTTTGCAGTAATTTGCATCAGAGACGCTGGTTTCATCAAAGATGAGACAGGCGTACAACAGAAATGTATGAAAAGAAAATTATTATTATTATGGCATTATTACAGCAGCAATACAGTTTTTAAATATTTACTATATACAGTTATATATGTACAGTCATAGCCCAAAATATCGGCACCCTTGCAATTCTGTCAGAAAATGCAACACTTCTCTCAGAAAATTGTTCCAATTGCAAATGTTTTGGTATTCACATGCTTATTGTTTGCACTGAAACAGCACAAAAAAACAGAAGTCAAACTTGATCAAATTTCACACAGAACTCAAAAATGGACTGGACAGAATTATTGGCACTTTGTCAAAATTGTAAAAAATAATTGCTTTTCAAGCATGTGATGCTCCTGTAATTTGTATTTAGACACCTGTGGCAAGTAACAGGTGTGGGCAATATAGTAATCACACTTGCAACCAGTTAAAATGGAGAA
>JAZGTI010016611.1:0-12681 GCA_036877585.1 Botia kubotai
CCTGTGTTTTCATGATTTCTATGAGTATTTAAGTTCCGGGTTTTGTAAGGGTTGTGGTGGGTTATTGTTTGGTGTTAGGAGTTGTTGCTATCGTTCGAGGTTTTCATTTGTCTATGTATTTTCTATCGTCTTGCCTGGTCTGTGGATTTACGATCGTTTATTGGATTACGTTATTTGGATTGCCCTTTGGACACTTCTGCCCTGGTTTCTGGATTGTATGTTTATCGTGTTTTTTTTTGTTCATCGCTGTTGCACTTGTTGTCGCCTTATTATTTGTTACGGTTAAGTGTTTGTGTTTATTCAGTGTTCATTATTTCATTAAATATCGTCCTTTGTTTAGTTCCGTGTTCACGTCTCTGTTTTTACGCAAACACAACCGGTCCCTCCGTAACACTTGATTTTAATCCTGAGACTAGTTCTTAGAATTAATGCAACAATGCTGGTGTAATCCAGTAGCATACAGCTTTCTTTAACTCCTTCCTCTGTGTTACAATGAAGCAAAAAAGAAACAGACTATACAAAGTAACCTGCTGCTTTAATGCTGCTTTATAGAAAGCGAAGCAAAACATCACTATTACTCTACGCACTGTTGTAGTAGACCCATGAATGAGGGGGCAAATCGACCAACTTACTGAGGAGAGGTGTGCTATGACTTTTATAGGCAATCGGTGTATGTTTATAGGGCGTATGAAAAGTGAGCAGAAAATTCCACAGACATAGACTGAATTTTGTGACCATCATAACTCAGCATCAGAATGCTGTAGAGATGGGGGTGGGCTCATATCGCTCGGCTTAGCAAGTAGCAACAAATGAGGACAACCTGATTGCCATGCCGTAGCAACTAATTACACTACCCTAGCAACTGCCCCATAGAGTTTTTTTTTTTTTTTAAATCCCTTAGACTTAACGTTGAGGAGAGCTTTGTGACATCATAGCTCTGCATCAGAATGTTGTAGAGACTTATGGGCGGGCTCATATCCCTCGACTTAGTAAGCAGCATTAAATGGTGTTATTTCAACTTTATAGTCAAGCCCTACCAACCAGTTACGGTAGGGTAGGGTAGCAACCACCGTATTGACTTCTATTTAAAATTGTGAGAGGCATCTTAACATCCTAGAGACAAGTGGGTGGCCTCTTTTGACTCAAACTGGCCAGTAGTCTTTAATTATTACTATAGAAACTGTCCAGCCATGCCCTAGCAACCAACATGAATTAGCCATATCTTAGCACCAGAATGCCACAGAGACAAGGGAGTCTTTTAATTCAGAAACACATCTGTTCATTAGTTTTACACTGTTAACTGTCTAGTTACACCCTAGCCACCATTTATGGTAACCTAGCAACATATAATGAAATGAATAACCCATATTTTAGCATTAGAACATTGTAGAGACATGTGGGTGGGCTTATTTGACATGAGCTGTCAGTGGGATTTAGGTATTGCCCTGGCAACTTCCTAGCCACACCCTAGCAACCATTTAGAGCACCCTAGGAACTGCATAATATCTTAAATAAGCCATATTTCAGATGTAAGCATGAGCTGCATAATGTGCTTTTGCTTTACAATAATACGCTCTCGACATTTGGTCGATAAGGTCTGTGCAGCGTTACTAGCCTATTACTTGTGATTTCAGTAACCTACTTTGTTTATCGGTTCACATTTCATGTGACAAATTAGTTTTAGGATATATTTAACAGTTCAGTTCACATTACTAAATTTTATTACAGTTATATACATCATTAAATTTGTCAGGACACCGGTTTGATTGGCCGGGTTTGTATTGTTTTCTGTCGGAGCATGCGGTTGTTTGACAGCTTGCCACGTGCTTCGTTGTCCACGTCAACCCCACCCTCTCGTGGTGTCCCAGCTGTGTCGCTTCATTCATCATCACTCTCACCTGTTAGATCGCTAATTCTCTCCCCTTTATATTTCTCTCGTGTTTTCCGCTCGTTGTCAGACTGTCGTGGACTGCCAGCCCCACTCCTGCCCTTCCCGTCATACTCCCAAAGTCCCACCATCACCACCTTCCCCTGCCTGCTCAGGCTGCCTGCCTGAGCCATCATCCTCCTCCGAGCCAAGACTGTGACTGTTTATCCCTTCACCTTCAATTTACTGTCAATCAATAAACTCTCCATTGCTTGCATTTGGGTTGTCTGTGTTCTTTCCAGACTCCGTGACAAAATTATATTACCTACCTCTCATAATCAGGCTGCCGCTGATGTCCATTGGCTGACACGAGACCATGGACAGAGTGGAACAGGAACCTTATTTAACCAAACTGCTAGATTATAACTAAGAATAACCCAATGACATAAAAATGTGGCCCAGCAAATTTTAAGATAACCCAACACAGTAACCAGATATGTTTAGCCCATTTTTTTTTAAAAACAGGGTAAAAAAAACACCTGTTTTTTACTGTAATTCATTTGAAGAGTTAAGTCAAAATATAGAGACATGACTAATATGCTGCAAAAAGCTTTTTGATGCCATTGAAGATGCTAAACTGCAAACATGAAATATATTTAAAGATATATAAAAAATTGTAAAAATATATTTATGGCCAAAATGTGAAACGGGAAGGCTGTCATACCTACTGCGTACAGCAATATGCTTTGCCATGGGAGACAAAACAGAATAAAATCAGTCACTAGAGTCATATGTTTCATGTTTCTACCAAGTCATAATGTAGTGTTACAAGTAGGTTTATAGGCTGCAAAGGCTTTTTGATGTTGCAAATATTATTGTCATGAAAATGCATCATTTTAATGTGACATTCTTAGTATACGTAACACTTCATGAAATTTGACACAAGCATCAAAGTTTTGCACAGGCGTGGGCAAAATCTTAGACATGGACAAGAGGTGACATCTCTGTAGCACCCCTTTTGACTAAAGAGATAGGTTATATTAGGTATTCAGGCTTATTGTTCATTGTCATTAGGTCCGTCCAACAAGAAGATTTTTGATTTCCTGTGGATTTTCTGACAATTACACGCCCTGAATTTTTTAATTCTCCTCCTAGGGTGTTTATGTGATTGTCACCAAATCTGGTCAACATTATGCCAAGACATTGAAAATGTTAAATTGCAAACGTTTTGATGTCTCAAACTGTCCGGGATGGGGAAGGTAAAGAACCCAACTGCAGACAGCCTAGACAAAAAAGATATTTTTATTATAAATCAAAACTCCCTCAAGGGGAGGAAACAAAACCAAACTAGAAAACTCAGAACTGGATCATCAAAACAAGACTTGATTAACTAACTCAAAACAAAATTAGAAACAGTAACATTAACCAAAACACAAGCTAGAAACAGGAATTAAAAACACAGGAATCAGAAACACAGGAACCAGAAAACTAGATGTAACAAACTGGCACAAGGCAACAAACTGGCACAAGACAACAAACACAAGGGCAATAAATATGAGAGAAACCAAGGCAGGTAATGATGGAAACGAGAGGGTGGGGTCAAGACGAGACCGGAGAACACATGGCACATGTAAACAAAGACCATGGGTGCTATCCACCTTCCAATGACCCAATATAATATTATATTTTTGTTTTAAGGTTAAACACCCTCTAGCTGTAAAAATAAAGATAGTGTTGCGTTCATGTCATGATTAAATGACATATGACTGTTGCAGCTATATTATAGATGTTGTTTTCATGTTTTCTGTCCCTCAAGAGCATGCCCACTACTCAGTTCAGACAACCAGGGATATGTGCTGCTCTGATCAAGGGTATATGATGATCATCCCATAGCTAGAGACTTGTGGCCTGCTTGTAAAGGACTCTGAAGATATACAGGTCTTTAGCCATGTAAAAGAGTCCGAGGTGGCAAATGGAGGATGCTGCTGCCACCAGACCCAGGAGCCTATGGAACACAATCAATGCAACAGACCAATCATGCCTGAATAGGCACAGAGTGGTCTAAACGAATCTAAACATAGCCCCAGGTACGTCGATTGGCTCAGGCTAAACATGGTCTTCTGTTTGTTCACACACAGCCCTAATGTCTCCAGATGACGAAGCAGCATATTTGTATGGCTGATGAGCACCTGCCTGTTATCTACGTAATTTAGGATGCACACACGACTTACTCTGAGAGGAGAGAGCACTGCATCTATGCACTTTGTGAAAGTTCATGAGGCTTAATACAGCCCAAAGGAAAGCACCATAAATATGCCTTCAAAAGCAAATCTCGAACCTGTCATTTTAATATGAAAGTAGATGTCTTTCAGATCCACAGAAATGAATCAGTCCCTGGGATGAACTTGTGCCAGGATCTGCTTCAGAATGGTCATTTTAAAAGAGTGTTTGTGAAGCGCCTCATTGATAAGTCTCAGATCCAGAATCAGATCAAGCCTGCCATCTTTCTTGGGCACGTCAAAGTAAAGGCTGTACAAGCTGCCTTCCTCCTTGCTTAAGAGAACCACCTCAATAGTTCTTTTGGTGAGGTTTTGAATCTCTTGTCCCAGAATCAGTGCGTTATGAGGTTAATGTCGGAACCACGCCATCGAATCACACACTGTGTCAAAACTGAACAGAATAACTGTTCTCTGCAGTACTACAGTATTCAGCATCCAATTCAAAATACCTGGATCTGCCCTCCATGCATCTAGAAATGGGCACAATGGGTGTATCTCGCTTGTCGGTAGGTCTGAAGAGGTCAGAGACGGTCACTGGAGCATTGAGGAAAGTCTTTCTATATGATTTTTTGATGTCGGAAAGAGTGAGCCACAGGTGGCGATGCAGCACCACCATAAAACCCATTGTTTTGTTGCCAACAACATGAAATCTGTTGCTTTGTAATAAAGTTTTATTAACTACGTTTGGGAGGAGCACGGTCATGTAATCCAACCAATCATTGTAATGTATTTGGTTTAACCTGTGACACAGGATGGTTTGACACAGGATGCGAAGCCCCTCTCATGTATTTTGCATGTGATAGTATGCAGCCACAAGTGATGGAGCAGGAAATAAAAGTTTATTAGTGTTCCAGTATTCCTGTCTGCTAGCGTCTCTACAAACACGCCTTTTAAGGATAATAAGACATACATATACACTACAATGGCTACGAGGATATAAGCGCGTAACCAACACGATCTCAGCGTGTGTTTCAAGCCTTTGAAGAAAGCCTGTTTGTGCGTAAGTGAATGCACATAGCCGACATACAAAGCCATAGCCATGCAATCAGTAATGAATCATGCACCCATCCAGCCATTTGACACAGAAACAGACCCCAGGTCGTTAGAAACTCTGTGGCATTCCTCTGCCTAAGCTACCCACGGCTTTTGAGACAGCTGAGATTCCTTGCCAAGAGGTTTTCAGATCATATGGAGTACCTGAGGACATCGTTTCTGACTGGAGTCTACATGCTTTAGAAAAGCGATCAATTATAGTTAGAATTACCGTCTTACCCTGTGATTGAGGGAGATCGGTGATGAAATAGACAGCAATGTAAGATTACGGCCGTTGGGGAATCGGTAGTGGTTGTAACAGTCCTGCTGGGCATAACTTGGATGATTTGGAGCTCTGACAGTTGGAGCATTGCTTAATGAACTGGACAGTATCAGACACTAACGAAGGCCACAATAGCGATTTCTTAACAGTTCTACGGTGGCTTTGACACCAGGGTGACCAGAGCTAGGAAGACTGTGGACTAGAGTCATTACCTTAGAGCGCAGAGGTTCAGGAACAAAAGTCTTGTTAGGAGGGCAATCATTAGGAGGTGGCTGCTGCTGGTCCAGATTATGAATTTCGGTGGTGATGTCCCAATTTACAGGAGCTACTAGGAGATTTTTGGGTAGAATAGGTTCCGTAACGGGTTCTCTGATGATCTCCTCATTCTGACGTGACAACGCATCGGCCTTTCCATTCTTGGTACCAGGACGGTAAGTGACAGTAAATTGGAAACGAGTGAAAAACAATGCCCAACGGGTCTGACAGGAATTCAGTCTTTTGGTTTACTCCAAGTTTTTATGATCGGTGAAAACAATAGAGTATCTTGGCTCCCTCCAACCAGTGTCTCCATTCCTCAAGTGCCAGTTTAATGGCTAGAAGCTGTCTGGTGAAATTCACACTTCTCTAATTTAACAAATGGATTGTTCTGTAACAGATGTTTGGCGTGTTGCACCATCTCCTCCAAGGGGATGACCATCTAGCGCCTCGACTGTTAGGGTACAATGAGGATCTGATAAGGGAACATCATGTTTTACAGCAAATTCTTGTGAATTTCCAGCTGCTCCAGAATTAACTAGAGCTAAAATCTCCAGGGTACGATCTGCTACGTGAATAGTTACAGGGAGAGTGAGAGTGTGTGATGCCATGGAAGAAACATTAGTTGCACTCACCAATCATCGATCTGTTTGGTGTCTAACAGGGCAAGAGACCATCATGTGACCTGCCTGACCACAATACAAGCAGAGGTGATTATCAATGTGTCGAGATCGTTCCTCAGAAGTGAGACGGGTGTAACCAAGCTGCATAGGTTCCTCTGCTACGGAGTATTGTGACAACTGATGTCTGGAGTTGGTTCTGCGGGATTGTAAGAGGTTATCGATTTAAATAGTTAGATCTATAAATTGATTCAGATCGTTCCCCTCATCATGACATGCTAGCTCAGATTGTAAGTCAGGGTTCAAACCTAGACGAAATAGCCTCTTGAGCGTATCTTCGACCCAGTTTGTCTGCGCTGCCAAAGTGCGAAAGGTAAGTGCATACTTAGCTGCGGTAGCTCTTCTCTGGGTTATTATTAATCATTAATCTCCAGGATGTCTCCCTCCTGCGGGGAGAGCTGCTATTATTCCAGATTGCCGTCGCCCAGTCAAGTGCCTGACCGGTTAACAAAGAGCAGACAAACACTATTTTGCTCGACTAAGTAGGATATAGAGCGGGCTGCTGAGAGATGAATAAGGAACATTGCAATAAAAACCCTTTGCATTGAGCGGGATTTCCATTCAACTTTTCTGGGAATGATAATCTTGGGCTTACCACACCGAAGGTGTTACTCGCTGCTGGAGCTGTAGGCATGGCGATCGGTGTGGGCTTGGCGGGTCCGATCTTAGCTCCCTGAAACGCTCGTACCAGCTCCTCCGTCAGCGTGGTTAAACGTGCAAGTTGTTGGCGATGGTGGGCAAGTTGAACTGCTTAAGAAGAGATATCCGAAGACATTTGCGCCAAAGCTGCTGGATCCTGTGTTGGCGAAGTCTTCTGTAATAATGGGTCAAAAGCATTCGGATCCATATGCAGTATTTTTAATAAAAGACGCAAAAGTCAATATCGTTAGGCAGGCAATAGTCAAAGGCAGGTGGCATACAATCTCAACGTTAAACAGGCAGAAGGTCGGGGCAGGCGATATGTATCGTTCAGTTGAGTTGCTCACGGCCCATATGAATGCTCCGCTCGTGTACCGCTTATGCTCAACGGAAAAGCAAAGTCGTCAGCGCATTTAAAAAGAAAACGTGAAACTGAAGAAAGTATTTTGGCTGACGAAATACAGTCATTGTCACCTCAAATCATGTGCCCATTATTTAATTTGTTTTATTTAAAAAATATAAAGTGCATTTTTTTGTTGTAAATGTCCTAATTGGGATACTCGATGTGCAATTTTAAAGAGTTTAATTAAACATTCATGTTATGTATTTTTTTTGCATTCGTGAGTTTTGTGAGAATAAAAATTTAACTGGCTGTGTAAACTAGGCACATAATTGATATAATGGGTCAGAAGCATTTGGATCCATGTGCAGTATTTTAATTAAACAAGCAAGAGACAGAATCAGATATGGATAGGCAGGCAATCGCCGAGACAGGCAGCATACAATCACAGAGTCAAAAACAGGAAAAGGTCGAGGGGGGCGGCAGACAATCAAAAACCAGTAAACGGACAAATCCAAAAGGCAGGCAGCAAGAATCAAACAACCGAAAAGCAGACAGGGTCAATACACGAGAGGCAAATACAACAATGGGAAACCGCTCAGAAATGTTACAGTTCGCAAACAAGACTTCGCAAAGAGCAATGGATTCAGTTCAGTTTATATTTGTTTGGTGGAATGAAGATCAGATATGCTTCTGGGTGTAATCAGCTGATGAGGGCTTATAGTATGTAGTTTGTGCAGGGAAGATCAATACTCAGGTGACGGCTCCCTCTGCTGTCGCGATGGAGAGGGAGCTGGAGCCTCCACCATAACAATAATATACCCCCACCATTTGATTCGAATCGTAATCATATCGCTGGATTATATGAGGTATCGATAAATATCATAATGCTGGATGAGAGAATCGATATTTTATCGTAAGGAGATGTCTGATTTACACAACTAGTTTTAGGTTGCCTATGCTGTTGCTATATCATGTAATGTTTTTAATAGCATGCCACAAAGTGTTCAAAGCGAGGAAGAAACCAAGATGTTGTAAATGTAGGTAACTTTTTAAAATTTATTCCAGACTATTTGCTTCATTTAAAATTTAAAAATATAAAATATAAAACGTTAAGTTAAATTTATTAATATTACACACACAATTTCTATAATTTGCTGTAGGCCAAATAAATGTATGTTTTACCCCTTGTAAGCTCTCCTACTCACCATCACCTGAGTTCTGACTCTTCCACTGGACTCTATTTCCCATAATCCCCACACCTGGAATTTATTAATCTTCACCTGTTTCCCTGGGCTTACCTGTTTGTAAGGGCTTCCTCCAGTGTAAACTATTCGTTAATCATCAACCCCTGTTATATTCTTTGGATAAGACCTGCATTGCCTTTGTGTGCTCACAACTGGCAGAGCTTTGGAATGAACAAAAGGAGTATTGAACATTAATGGCTTATTATTCGCCTCATTCGACAGCTTCCTGCAGAATTTTCATGAGGTTTTTGAACATCCAGAGGTAGGCAATGAGGCTGGCAATTAGTTAATGCTTCATCAGGGTAAGAGCATGGTGGCTGATTATGCTCTGTCTCTTGCAAGCTAGCAAAAAGATGGGGGGGACTTTAGATCAGTTCATTAATTGGCCATTCGGATTGATAATCTGGTGTGTGCATGCCTGCCTGCTTTGACTCCCATGCTCGAAGCATTTGCAGCTGCTAATTCAGATAAACATAACCCATGCAAGTTGGATGCACATGTCTTCAGAGAAGAGAGACCAATGCATTTGTCAACATCTATGTTTATACTGTGGGCAGTCTGGACATCTTGGGGCTTTCTCTCCGGTCACACACAACTACCTTCACACATTTGGCATTTGGCAGACGCTTTTATCCAAAGCGACTTACATTGCATTATACTATACATTGATTCTGAGTACGTGCAATCCCTGGGATCGAACCCATGACTTTGGCGTTGTTAACGCCATGCTCTAACCACTGAGCTACAGGAAAGCTTTCTGCCCAACTCGACCATCTTGTCAGAACACCACAACGGCAAGTTCTCAATGCAATCCCTCACACTTTTCCTTTGTTGAATTACCTGTGATGGACAGTCTTTAGGGGCTGGCCATTACACCACAGTGGAGGTTATCTTACAGACGGGGGTGCTTCATACTGAAACCATCCGATTATTCATCATTTAATCACCCAATAAACCTGTAATTCTTGGATTTTAATTCTTGTAGTACCTGGGCAGAATCTTTCCATTCTGTCAACCTGAAGTAGAGACCATGAAGTCCATCCACTTCCCCAGTCTCTGCTGGGTTTTTCTTTGTACAGAAGAAGGATGGAGGTCTTCATTCATGCATCGATTATCAAGTCCCAAATGAGATTGCCATTAAGTTCCACTACCCTTTGCCTCTGGTTCCAGCAGCCCTTGAAAAACTTTGAACAGCCAAATACTTCACCAAGCTCAACTTCCACAGCGCCTATAATCTCCTCCGCATCTGGGATGTTGACAAATGGAAGACTTATTCTCTGCTACCACAGGACACTATGAATAATGCCCTTCTGTCTGGTCAACAGTCCTTCTGTATTTCAGGTTTTCATCACTGATGTCTTCCGTAATATGCTTAATAGATGGGTCATTGTGTATATAGAGGACATTCTAATTTACTCTGACTCCTTGAAGGATCATTTCAAGCAGGTTTGTTCTGTTTTACATCTAATTTCCAATCAACTTTAGGCCAAGGCAGAGAAATGTGAGTTTCATCAAACTTCTATGTCATTTCTTTGTTATGTTATCAGTTCAGAGAGTATCACCATGGATGACAGTACATTTACATTTAGTCATTTAGCTGACGCTTTTATCCAAAGCGACTTACAAATGAGGACAAGGAAGCAATTTCAACAACTATGAGAGCAACAATGATTAAGTGCTATAGACAGGTCTCAGGTATTCCAAAACAGTGTAAGAAGCCGAATTATTTTTTTTTTTAATAAAAGAAGTAGAAGTAGAGGTAGTGTTAGTTGATTAGTTAAGGAAGTGAAGATGAAATAGTTGGGTTTTTAGTCGTTTCTTGAAAATAGCTAATGACTGTGAGCTAATTAGCTAACGGCGTTCTGATAGAGTTATGAAGTTCATTCCACCAACTGAAAGTAAGAGTCCGGGAAAGTGATTTCTTCCCTCTTTGGGATGGAACCACAAGGTGACGATCATAAGCTGAATGCAAGTTTCCTGAGGGCACATAAGTGCGAAGAAGTGCGAGCAGGTAAGGAGAGGCAAATCCAGTAGTCACTTTAAAAGTCACTTTACTTTGAAAGTAAAGTGCAAGGAGTTCTTAAATGGCCACAACACACCACAATCAAGGAATTGCAATGCTTTCTGGGATTTGCAAATTTTTAGACGTTCATTCCAAGTTTTAACAGACCACAGAAATTTAGAATATCTCCACTCAGCAAAGAGACTTAACCCTAGACCAGCCAGGTGGGCTTTATTCTCGTTTCAACTTCACAATCACTAGCCAACCTGGGTCACAAAACACCAAGGATGCTCTGTCTCAGCAACACGAATCTTGTCTCCAACCTCAATCTGTCGATCCCATTATCTCTCTGGCTATCTTTCTTGCTCCACTGCAGTGAGACATTATGACAGAGATAATTGAGGCTAAAGAAATCTGATCCAGCTCCACCAGAATGTCCTCCCAACAAAACATATGTTCCGTCTTCTCTCTGCAAGCAAGTCACACAATGGGTTCATAATTCTCTCAGTTTAGGCCAGTGAAGGAACAAGCTGATCGTCACCATCGTCCTAGTCCTGAATATCTTCCTGGTCTCTGTCTTCAGATACCCTGTAGGAAACTCACAAATCAATTCAAAATATTCACAATTCAAAATATTACAGATTAATAAGACCGATTACCTCTGTGTCTTACTGCCTGGCCTTGCCTTCTTTTTATCGCATCTCCCCTACTTCTCATGTCTCTCTGCTCAAGCCTGCTTGGTGGACTGAGAGAGGAGGGGAGAGGGGAGACAGCAGAGCCCTCCCCCATCATCTGGTTCATGACCTCCTGGACTCCAGACGTCACTACAATACATTGAGGACTGGGAGGGGTATGGACCAGAGGAGTCTAAGAAAATAGACTCCTGAAAGAGGAACAAGACTTTCTTCTAGAGCAACTGAGATGCTATCTCAACAAGAGACAACTAGTGTTTGTTCACATAAAAATGGGCCCAAAAGTTTTGTTTTTTAAGTCTGAACAAAACCACTTGCAGTTTATTTTTTAGAACCTGATGAATGGGAATATGTATTAAAGCAATACTGAAAAATCATTCTGAATGTTCACAATGTGTAAATAAATCAAACTTTGGGAGGGCAGAGAGAGCAAGATTAAAAATTGACTATTTCCAGAGTTTTGACCATAACTATAATTTATACAGAAAACAAATGATTGATTTTTAGTGTTTTTATGTTTTTAATAATACTTCACTTATATCATTAGTTAACAATAATGTTTTTATTATTTTGTTATAAATAATATAAATAATGCCTTTAACTTCATCACACTTATATACTTTTGTGTTAATGAGACCTTTTGCCATAATTAATTGGCGAGATGAAGTAAATATTTTATTCGTTGAAATCCATCAGTGTTCTCAGAATTAAAGTTATTTAGGGCTGTCGCAGTGAAGAAATTTCCGGTATACCCTTCGACCAATAGTTTTAAAACGCTTAATAGTTCCAGCATTGAACCCCATTCATTGCAGTGTTTCCCAAACACACTCAGTTGATAAAAAATAATGTTTATCATTAGATAATACCTATCTTCAGTCTTGTATTCTGCATAACTGTATGCAGTTAGCTAACATGGGCAACAATTCACTAACTAACACAACCAGTCATATTTTTAACATTTAGATAGCATACAGTGTTCCAAAGTAAAATATATTCCTATAGTCATTGATGCAGTAAGTCCCAAGTTCCAGCTGTTATATGGGATTTTCTTATTTTATTTTTTGAAACAGGCAAATTGTTACAGAGGAGGTTCTCGTTCCACCTCCTGCTGGTCACCAGCGGGAACCTGTAGCGGAACCGTAGCATTCGGGCCCTCACAACCAGACTGGGCAATAGTTTGTTCCCCATGCCATCAGGCTCCTCAATAGTCAGTAAAACAGGACTGAAGGATTACACACACACACACACACACACACACACACACACAGACATGTCAGACATGTTAATGGTATTATTGCAAATAATATGTGTGGGATAAGACTAATTACGTATACTAGGCCTATAATATGTTTACGAACAAAGAGC
>JAZGTI010016612.1:0-12681 GCA_036877585.1 Botia kubotai
GCCCCAGGCAATTGCCTGTCTTGCCTGCCCTATTGCTACGCCTCTGATGATCCAGAATCTAATTTGTTGATTTTTACAATCATCCACCTTAAATACTTGTGCTTTCAAACGCATGAGAGGGGCTTGCCCTCGAGTCAATGGACGGTTATTCAATGCCATTACAGCATCAGAAAGACGGTTCCTCCACCCTTGCTGAGCACCCTCCTTTGTGGAGTCATCCATCATTTATTGTGCCCTGCTACTTGCATATATTTATTATATCCAATCAATATTTCTTATTCTCTACCCATTCTTATACTCATTATTATCAATCATTGTTAATTTGCCATATATTTACTATAACATCTAGACAAAGATCTATAACTATACACATACTGTATATTTACACCCCTTTACTGCGAAGAAGGGAAGAACGACAGCGAATCTTTTTTGGGTCCGAAAGTCGCTTCTTTTTAATATTCACTTTAGTCCAGATAGTGCAGCTTTTTCCCGAACTCCGGTCACCTGTTGTAATCGGTGCCGTAATATATCAGCCTGTCCTTGTGCCAGTGACACGCGTCCCAACGCTTCAGACAACTCAATCATTTGTATTTCTTTCTCTTTCTCTCCCTGTTCGGCTGGCTCAAACTGCTTTCTGTAAGCAGCCGACACGATCCACAAGCGACGCTGAAGCGCCCTGCTGGACCCTTTTTAGTTACGGGTACCTTCCGGAGACAGGTTTCCACCTACGCCGGACTGGCGTCTTTGAGCGCAACCGACCCTTGTTCAGGAAAACCTCCACCCCTTCGTATGTCCCTGGCTTATGATTCAAACTGTGTATCATCCCGCCGCGGGAGTACTTCAGGCTCGGCCTCCCTTTTCTCCGTACGTTTAAACATATTTATATACACACAAATGCAAAATAAATAGGAAAATATATATGCAAGAAATATCTGAACCTTATTCCTCCTAAATGTTTACAAAAATCCCCTTTCAATCCTGCCGACAAACGCCAAATGTATTAGTACGATGTTTTGATTAATTAGTGATTAACACTAGATTTACTAAACCTGCGCAAATTTGCGTAAATTCCCTGGACCTAACACCTACAAGCACCCTGCTGAGATATCCACAGGTTTGTCCTCCTGCTTTTGTTGTTCAAACACACCCATTACCTGTGAGGCCTGGCACATTTGCATTTGATTACTCAGAGAAGCAGAGTTGGCCAGACTCGCTCCCCCTCCCAAACGGCCCACCTCATATTACATTACAAACAGGTTGGAATAAGGCGAGGTAACTTGCATTTGCAAAACATTGTATAATTGTCAAAATGTCGTATTAAACGTATTAAACCAACAAAAAACAGAAAGACTCAGTTCTCTTTTTTCCCATTTCCCTTCTAAATTACGTAATAACAAAGTAAAGGTGAGTAAGTGATAAACGACAGAAGTATTCACGTTATGGTCACAGTTGCTTTTTGAGCAGGAAGCAAGGAATCATGGGCTGGAGTCATGAAGTTGTCGGAATGGACATCATATTAAAGATGTTTTTTGTTTCTGTTCTTAGATTTGTCAAAATAACAGCCAATGCGACTATGGACCACCTGTCTAAATCCCTGGCCCTCCACTTCGCTTTGGAGAAAAGGCAGACATCTGTGTGGAGGTAGACCATAGCTGGTCTGCAAAACATCAGTAAGAAAGCCTTTACCATCTACATTGGCAGAGGAGGGCAGTACTTTGTGACCCTCATAATCAGCCCACATCTGCACTGCCGTCACAGCTCAGCACAAAATCAACACCAACAGTTCTCAATTTCAGGGGAAATGTTTACTTTTAAAAATGTTATTGTTACTGCATTTTGTTTATTACATAATTCCTAAACGTAAAGTAAAAATATCAGAACATTAATATTTGAAGTATTAGAAGAAACTTATAAATGAACTCCAGATCGAAACTTGACAGGCTATTATGTAATAATTGTATCAAACGGTTTGTTTTCCAGATACTGAATGCATCTTTGACTCTAGAGATGGTGAATTAGATGTTCTGGAAAGTCCCGAAGCCTCTGGAGCTGTTCTATGCTCTGACCTAGAAGAATCATCTTCATCCTAAAACTCTGGGACTCGGTCATGATCAGGTAAAACATACACAGTACCAAGAGCTCACACACACACATCAGTCCATCCACATTGATGCTGTGATATAGACCATCAGTTAACCTCAAATACTACACCACCAAACTCTGCTGCTGGCTAAGAATGAACAACCAATTCAGATCAGACTATTTCTTTCAGCAGCAGTTAAAGAAAAAATGCTGTAAATTTACCTCTTTCAAAAATCAATGTGAAATTGACATTTTAAACAGTTTTTCACATTCACTTTTGCCATGAAGATCTTTTTTTTTCCATTCTGTTTATATTCTATCAACGCAGCATCGATTATATACCATATGTAATGAAGATCAGGTTCATGGCTTAAACTATGATGGCAAATGAAAAAAAAAAAATACTAAAAAAAAAAACTTACAGAATTTTACTGGTGAATTGTTTTTTTAATTTTTACAAATTCATCAGATTGTCTCCCCTACACAATCATAAAAACTTTCAGGAAACATACTGCAGCAGTTAATATGACAATGATGTAGATGTAGCACAGAACACACAGATGCAGGGGTTGAATTAATGACTTTTATTGTTACTTCTTCTTGGACACACCCACAGTTCGACCACGACGTCCAGTGGTTTTGGTGTGTTGACCACGCACACGCAGACTAGAGAGAGAGGAAAAAAAAACTGGTTACAGAGTATGAAACAGAAGCTTTAAAACAGCAGTGTCAAGACCTGGAATAACTAGACCACATCATGAGTTTATACCAAGTGCAAAGTTACTAGTTTATAGCTGGACCTTTAGCATACCTTTCAAACTCAAGTAAAAGCCCATTTGAATTTATTTGGCAAGGCACTATAAATCTGATTAAAAATCTGTTTCCTTACTAGCCTCTTAATGACTGTAACAAAAGAATGAATAACAGACTCACATGTAAATGAAAACATGAGAGTCAAGACTCACCCCCAGAAGTGACGGAGACCACGATGAGCCCGGATCTTCTTTAGACGCTCTAGATCCTCTCTCAGTTTGTTGTCCAGACCATTAGCAAGGACCTTGAAAACAAAAATCAAATACAATCAATGTCTGTGACACACTGTAGTTTGAGACATACAGAGCTTGTCTTCTGCAGTGATCTCACATGCATACACTATGCAAATTACCAATACAGAAATGCCCTATGATGAGAATTTGATGTTACCGATGTGAAAAACAAAACCAGACGATAAAGATTTTCAGTACTGCTTGCCTATATTGTACTATAGCATGCTGGGGGGTTGTGGACCAGCCCAACTCAGGCCCCTGTAATGTTCAGATCCCATAAAACTCTGTGAACATAGCACCTGGGCCAGTCTTAGCAAATCTGTCTTTAGCAGAACATATAGGTTGCTTTAACACTAAGTCTTAATGCTCAGATCCGATCTTAAGTCCATATATGATTTTTGGCCCACCTGTTTACGTCTACGCCTTGTAAACTTGCGCATCAGACACGTTAATCTCCTGGCCTAAAAGGTTCCAGTCATTCACTAGGCTTTCCTGTAGCTCAGTGGTTAGAGCATGGCATTAACAAAGCCAAGGTCATGGGTTCGATCCCAGGGCTTGCACATACTCAGAAACAATGTATAGTATAATGCAATGTAAGTCGCTTTGGATAAAAGCGTCTGCCAAATGCGTAAATGTAAATGCACTAATAGGAGCACCATGATTGACCCTCGAATTGTGGACTTCTTATCTATTTATCTGTTCAAAAGCAATTAAAGCAAAAGTCTTTTTTTTAATGCTGCCATCACAAAGATGGCTTTAATGTTTTTCACATTGGTGACACGACAAATCCATATACCTATATTTGCTCGTTATTTTGTGCCGACATTGCAGCCATGTTCGGTACATGTGTGAAATGATGTTCAACTTAATCCGTTGTGGAACAGTGACGTTACAGCCAAGGTGTGAATCAGATGTGTGTTTAAAAGCAGGTCAGATATCTGAATATCGGATATGTATTTTATTTAAATCCACATTTGAAAGTGGCCCATATGGGGTACAAACAAAATGGGAGTAAATTTTTTTTATTTTTTTTGTGCCAGCGTAAACAGCCATAGTCTGAGCTGTCACCCACGTCTTAAGTTACACACCAACACCACCCTTAAATAACACAAGTACCTTTAAAAAACATCCATACCTGACTGTACTTTCCATCTTTAATATCCTTCTGTCTGTTGAGGAACCAATCTGGGATTTTGTACTGACGAGGGTTCTGCATAATGGTTACGACTCTCTCGACCTGAACAACAATCAATAAACCACGAGTAAATATTTTACTTTTAATTAATGACTTGCAAAGCAGCGCTCTACAAACCCACCTCATCTTCAGTGAGCTCTCCAGCCCTCTTGTTCAGGTCAATATCAGCTTTCCTCAACACAACATGGGCATATCGTCTTCCAACACCCTGTGACAAACATTCAGTTACAGGGTTAAGATCAGAGACTGGCACTGCGGGTTCAGATCCGTTCATTTGGCCTGTAACGATGCTCACCTTGATGGCAGTAATTGCAAATGCGATTTTACGCCTTCCATCGATGTTGGTGTTGAGAACACGAAGAATATGCTGGAATTTCTCTGGGATGACAAGCGACTGAGAGAAAACAGACACGTTTACTGACAGTCAACACCCCAAATTAATATGCAGTACAGAAGCTCCAGTGATTTTTGCATTTCCATGATTATCCAAGTATTGACATTCCTTGTTTTTTCTCAATTCTCCACGACCGTAAGGAAAACGCTTAATCTGGACTAATGAATGTGTTCTCAAGAGATTTAAGTATCGTTTCATGGTACCCTACAACTACTTAAACTAGAAATCATTCCTGTCTGCTAGAACTTTTATTAACCAACAAGTAAAACGAAACAAAACACAGCTGCTACAGGTTCGTGCAGCAGTTTTACACTAACAGGCAGTGTGATATATTTACACCACAACAGTGCATGGCCGTTCGTATTCATGTATCACAGTATTTACAAGGTGATCGACACCTCAAAAAAATAAAGAAAAGGCGGAACTGTCACTAAACTTGTTTTTTTAATTCTGATGCACCCGCGCACAATTGTAAGCACGCGCCTGAAATCACTCCGTCCCGCGACATATCAACATGTTAAATCTACACTGCTGATCAAAAGAATACTTATCATCATATAACGTCCGAGACCGAAATATATCAGACGTTAAATCAGAACAACCATACAGAGCAAACAAAGAGCCGATGTTGTTAGATATCGTAAAGCATTTAGAGGATTTCAAGCACTCACCATCTTGGACGCTGGCTCCGAGGAAAAAGGAAGAGATTAAGCTCTCGCGAGACTTTTAGCAGTCGCACGCGATTTTGGACGGGAAGAGATTCCGTCACTGTGTAAATGTCTGAAAGACAAAAGCTTTCAAAGACAATATTTTACACCAACGACCTTTAAATATCCAACCATCGTACCAACCATAAAAGACCATTTCTTATTATTTGTATGGTTTAAAAAGCTAGAATATTTCCGTGATGTGAATGCTGACGGGATTTGTAATTTTTCTGGACTACAGACGCCATGGCGGAGTCATTGTCAGTTGAAGGTGGTCGTCACACGTCCGCTGACTGCGTGTCTGCTGCGATGGCGTGTTTACAGAATGAGGTATGAGCTTTCATTCGCATTATGTGACAGTCGGTGTTAAGAGTTTTATTTTGCTTTACGTCACAGTCTGGGTAAAGAGCTTTGATTCTCTTTAAATTACAGTCAGTGTAAAGAGCTTTCATTCGGTTTACATCACAGTCGGTGTTAAGAGCTTCACAGTCGGTGTTAAGAGGTTTAATTTGGTTTACATCACAGTCGGTGTAAAGAGCTTTCATTCTCTTTACAGCAGTTACTGTAAAGCTCATGAAGGTCTTTACATGATCACACACTGTCAGATCTAGCTGATGAAAACACATCTCGCTGCTTTATCATTTGTTATTTGTGTGTTAATTGCATACAGCAATGATATAATACAGTGATAAGATATAATATACTATAATAATAATATAAGATATAAGATACAGTGACAGAATACACTTTTTAAGGGTTTTGGGCGGATTAAACTGTGGGATGAGGGATATTTTTAAAACAAATACATACTACATCTGTGATAATATTGTACTTTATCTTTACACTGTAGCATCTGGAGGGAGTTGAATTGCATTGAATTGAAGTGATGTTTAATTTGACAGTTGTTCACTCATGGCTGTCATAAGAAGGTCATTGAAGCGATTTAGCTCTGTCTGTCTGTCTGTGTCTCAGACTGATGTGTCTGCTCCTGTAAATCTGGGAGATCTAGACCTTACCACAGATGAGTTCATACTGGATGAGGTGGACAGTAAGTTCTCTAGTGTGGTAGTAACCTTATTACAATGGGAGTGTATGTAATCTGGTGTAAGATTACCTTCTTTCTTTTCTGTAGTTCACATTCAAGCTAACCTTGAAGATGATCTGGTGAAGGAGGCGCTGAAGATGGTGAGATAAGCACAGAGGGACGTGTGAGGTTGATTGTGTGTGAGTTTGTGCACATGTGAGTTGCTCATTGTGTGTGTGTGTGTGTGTGTGTGTGTGTTAGGGTTAGGGTTAGCTAACAAAGGGCCAAATGTCCTCACTAACATCAACAGAAATCTATGGAATGACCTCACTAATATAATCAAACAAATGTGTGTGATGTCTGAGGGTTTCTCTAATGTGTGTGTGTGTGTGTCTCGCGTGCACGCGTGATGGGCCTCACCCACACGTATGATGGGCCTCACACACACATGCATGCATGATGGGCCTCACACACCTGCTTCAAGTACTGTCTCAGGTCGACATCCTGCAGAGAAACCCTCAGACATCACACACACATTTGTTTGATTATACATTGTGTGTGTGTGTGCGTGCGTGTGTGAGGCTTATCATGTGTGTGTTTCTCTCTGTGCAGGGTGTTGATCTGAGACAGTACTCAAAGCAGGTGGAGACTGAGCTGCAGTGCATTGAGCAGGCATCAATCAGAGACTGTATCCATACTCAAACGCTCCTAAAGAAAGAAATAACTGCAGTAAAATAAAGACCAGCTTTAGGACCATTATAGTATAGACATTTAAGACCTTTATAGTTTTTGAATTCTGACATAAATGTTTATATACTTATGACCCTTCCTCCCCAAATTCTTCTTATTGTAATGATTTTTTACATTTATGTGTTTTGTAATTTTCATTGTTTTAATACTGTAATGCATATATACTGTGATACAATGATTTACAAAATTGTAATCAGCATAATATAAATGCAATATTATGACATATAAATATCAAAATTAAAACATAGTTTCTTCACATTACCGTAAATTTTTTTGTGCATTACAGTAGTAAGTATAAAATGTATTTAGCAAGACATTCATGTAAAATAAAATAGAAAAATTATGTTACAATGAAAATCTTAAAAATAACCTAATGTCTTAATAGACTTAATTTTTCATAGGCAAAATATGTTTTCTTCTTTTTTTCTTAAAGATGTAGAAAATGTTCCTTGACAACAACTGGTGTAGATATTAAAGAGAGTCAGAACATTGCCTCTTTACATAATCAGATCACAGCCTGTGACTCTATACTGGAGGTGAGACTCAGACTCAAGCGTTTGTCTCATGATAAAGGGGCGGGTTCACTAGATTTTGACATTTCTTGAAATAATAAGTACATATCCTTTAGTTCACGTCACAGCAATGAAGCAAAATTTTCTACATGCTAATTCTTTGTTGGACAAACACCCATAGACACCCATGTCAACATTACCTCATCAACCTTTTCTGGTTTTCCAGGGAGTATTTAATGCATATGTTTTTTTAATGTCTCAACTGGCATCCAGATGAGCTAAAAGCTAACATGTGAAGCTCCAGTGGTTATCTCTTAGTTTTTTTGGATGTCATAGTGTGTGGTCTGTATGGCAGCAAATCTGGTATTGAGCGGATATTTGTATCTCTGCAGCGGATGGAGGGAATGCTGAGCAGTTTCCAGAGTGACCTGTCCTCAATCAGCAGTGAGATCCAGACGCTGCAGCAGCAGTCGGTCAGTATGAACATTAGGCTGAAGAACAGACAGGCTGTGCGCAGTCACCTCAGTCAGCTGGTGGACGAACTGCTCGTTCCCAGCACCATGATCTCGTAAGACACAAACTTTGTTTATCATCTTAATAAAACAGTGTCATGATGGATGAGAAGATATACTGTGTATACATATGTGTGGGTGTGTGTGTGTTTGTGTGTGTGCGCGCACTGCAGTGTGATTCTGGACAGTCCTGTCACAGAGCAGGAGTTTTTGGAGCAACTTCACGAGCTCAATAACAAGATCAACTTTGCTAAAGAGCTGAGCTTCAGAGAGACCCTGGCCTGCTCAGACATACAGGACATTGTAGATCGCCTCAAAATCAAAGTGAGAATTTTTTTTTTATCAGAAGATAGTTGAATGTGACACAAGTAATTACTGTTTTTAAACGGTGATTTTGGATAATTTCGCTGTCTTTCATTGGTTAGACAAACTGATGTAAACTTCCACCCAAACCCACATGATTGCTTGAGTTAACAGAGCAATGTTTTATTTTGCCACAGTGTGTGCGTTTTTCAGAAAATGAACCAACTAATTGTTTATAGTACATTACACTAAAATATGTTCTTTTTTGAGGCATACAGTGCCTTGCAAAAGTATTCGTACCCCTTGAACGTACCCCCCACATTTTGTCACATTACAACAACAAACTTAAATTAACCACAAACTAACCCTTTTTTATTGACATTTTATGTAATAGACCAACACAAAGTAGCACATAATTGTGAAGTGGAACAAAAATGATACATGGTTTTCAAAATTTTAAGCAAATAAAAATCTGAAAAGCGGTGTGCATTCATATTCAGCCCCCCTGTGTCAATACTTTGTAGAGCCACCTTTCACTGCAATTACAGCTGCAAGTCTTGGGGTATGTCTCTACCAGCTTTGCACATCTAGAGACTGAAATGTTTGCCTATTCTTCTTTGCAAAATAGTTCAAGCTCAGCCAGATTGGATGGGGAGCATCTGTAAACAGCAATTTTCAAGTCTTGCCACAGATGCTCAATAGGATTTAGGTCTGGACTTTGACTGGGCCATTCTAATACATGAATATTCTTTGATCCAAACATTCCATTGTAGCTCTGGCTGCTCTTGCTGAAAGGTGAATCTCCTTCCCAGTCTCAAGTCTTTTGCAGCCTGCAACAGGTTTTCTTTCAGGATTGCCCTGTATTTAGCTCCATCTATCTTCCCATCAACTATGACCAGCTTCCCTGTCCCTGCTGAATACAAGCATCCCCACAGCATGATGCTGCCACCACCATGTTTCACAGTGAGGATGGTGTGTTCAGGCTGATGAGCAGTGTTACTTTTACGTCACACATAACATGTTGCATTTAGTCAAAAGCCAAAAAGTTCAACTTGGGTCTCATCTGACCAGAGCACCTTCTTCCACAAATTTGCTGTGTCCCCTACATGGCTTGTGGCAAACTGCAAACAGGACTTATGTCTTTCTTTCAACAATGGCTTTCTTGCCACTCTTCCATAAAGGCCAGATTTGTGGAGTGCTCGGCCTGTCATTTTAGGTGGACGGCCATGTCTTGGTAAGTTTGCAGTTGTGGCATACTTTAAACTTTACAACTTTATCCCTGACCTGTCTGGTGAGTTCCTTGGTCTTCATGATGTTTGTTCACTAGTGTTCTATAACAAACCACTAAGGCCTTCACAGAACAGGTATATTTATACTGAGACTAAATTACTCACAGGTAGACTCTATTAACTAATTAGGTGACTTCTGAAGGCAATTGATTGCACTGGATTTTATTTAGGGGTATAGGGGTATGAATACTTTTGCAGGGCACTGTAGATTTGTCTTTATAAGAGATTGTATAGTCAATTATACTGTAAATAAACCTTGAAGGGTTTATTAAGCATTAGACTGGCTGATTGTGCAGCTGCTGACCAAATAGAAAAATAATGGGCATAACGTATTATTTTTGGTTGATATTGAAAACATTTCATAATGTGAGAAGAAAGAGTGAGAGTAAGTACAAGACATAAAACTAATGCAGCTTTATAGAACAACTGGCATGATTATATAGTTTTGTGCCATTATACAGAAATTTTACATTAAATGCAATCGGATGTTGCATAGAGGCTTGTAAAAGGCAAAGATTGCATTACATTTTCTCTAATTAGTAATAAGAATCTACTTTGTCTCCTGCTCTCAGGCTGTCTCAAAAATCCGTGAGTTCATCCTTCAGAAGATCTATTCATTCAGGAAACCCATGACCAACTATCAGATCCCCCAGAACATGTTACTTAAGCAAAGGTACACGAGACGTTCCCCAAGCTCAGGTACATGTGACGTCTCAAGTTTAGGCACACAACATTACTTTACATGTACACAAGACGTTACTGAAGTACAGGTACCGAACACTAATAACCTAATAATTATTAACTTAAAATTAGTTATTAGGACTATATTTATTAATAATCTGTTATTTTTGTAACAGATTATTACAAAATGAGTCCTTTACTCATTTCTATTTTCTAAGAAGCACAAAGCTGTAACATCTCATGTCTTATTGAGATGTGGAGTATGGATATGTTTGGTTGGTTCTGGTCATGCAGGTTCTTCTATCAGTTCCTGTTGGCCAATGAGAGGACAGTTGCTAAGGAGATCCGGGATGAGTATGTGGACACTATGAGCAAAATCTACTTCAGTTACTTTAAATCATACAGTGGTCGACTGCTGAAAGTGCAGGTGAGAGACATGGATCGATGTTTGTATTGTTTTACATGAGTCTTAGACTGCTCACAGATGTTACATTTTCCTGTCAGTGTATCAGATTTTTGTCTAGGTTTGTATCTAGGGCTACAATAAAAAACAGCGAACAATAGAAGCTGTTCAGCTTCATTGACAAGAATACTTTGCTGATAATTATGTTTTTGTTTTTATGACTCTAATCATATTTAGTAAGCATATAAGCATATAAAACTTCTTTCTGTTATTTTCTTCTGAGTAGTATGAAGATGTAGCAGACAAGGATGATCTGATGGGCGTGGAGGACACAGCCAAAAAAGATATCCTTCGAAAGACATCTTACCGCTGTATCAGAATTGGCATGCCAAACAATATGTGTACTTCAGGGGCATGCAGGTACATTTAGGGCTTTCGGTTGAAAGACAAAGGCTTCTGATTTTAGTTGGGTTGATGTGCTTTATTTCCTTAACCACACTTGCAGGTTTTTTCTCCAAGCCGTCCTTGAAGAGCAGGAATACTATTTTTACTCTTGGTCAGAGGGGGGCAGTTTTGAGCCCTGTGGAGTTGGAGGGGCCTATACTGATTCCCCATGCTGCTCAGAGAGGGGACTGCAGGGTCAGATGCTGCTCTAGGAAATTTGTTTTACTTTCTGTGTAACTAGTATTGTTTGCTAAGCATCAGTAGTTCTGTTGCTCATTCTTAGGGTTAGTGATTTGAATGAATTGGGCTATTGAGTTTTACACAGGCAAACAGCAGGACTGTAAATATCTGATTATTACTGTCATTGTACTTTGTGGTGTTACTGTAATCTCATGTCTCTCTCTTTTTCTCTCTATGTTAGTACCCATATGAAACTCTCTTTCGCAGTCAGCATTATGCTTTGTTGGATAATGGTTGTCGAGAATTCCTCTTCCTGTCTGACTTCTTTATGGTGGCAGGAAACTCTGCGTTGGATCTGTTCCATAGCATTATGGGAAAAACTCTCAGCATGTTCCTGGTATAGTCACACCATTATTAAGATCTTTAAAATCATTACATTTCTGGAGCATTTATAAAGTAAACTGGTGAAAATAATTTGTGAAAATGTGGTTTTAATGTTAGTTTTCCTTTCTGTGTCTGTAGAAGAATCTGGCAACCTACTTGTCAGACTGTTATGACAGTATCGCTGTGTTTCTCTGCATCCACATCATCCTGCGATTCAGAGCCATCACGGCCAAGAGAAACGTTCCTGCGCTTGACAAGTCAGTCTGTAACACACACAACCATATGTTGGGGTTTTCATATTGTAGCGGTCTGACTGGTTTGGGGTGCCAACTTATAAATTGCTTATAAGTAAAAAGAAAAAACTATAAAGTCAGATCTACATAGGATTCTCCTGGATTAAAATAAAACCTTGTGAACCCTTTTGAGCTGAAGACAACAATAAGATGAGAAAAAAACAGTTGTGTTGAGGTATTATTTCAATTTGCCCTCCTTTCTTAATAAAACAAAATACATTCAAAATTATTTTACAAAAAAAAAACAAAATCGTCAATGCAACAAAACCAAATACCCGTTTACATAACTACCCTAGAGGTACCTCTTTTTCCTTTTTTTTGTAAAGACAGGACTAATCTTCATTAAACAGAACACAGTGGATCAGTTTAAACATTCGATGATTCAAATCAAACAGTTCAAACGTTCAGTGATTCATTTCAACAGTTCAAACAATCGGTATCTCAGTGCTAGTAGTTCAGAGTTCGATGATTCAATTCAAACA
>JAZGTI010016613.1:0-12681 GCA_036877585.1 Botia kubotai
GTAGCACTGAAGCTCTGGACTGACTGTGTTGAGTTATATGGTGTTGTGTGTATGTGTAAAAGGATGTGTGGTTACCGCAGTAAGACTGTGACAACGCAACACACAACCACGCTAACTTTCCACTCAGAGGAGGAGGAGGGTTTCAGACACCTCAGAACAGACCCTGCGACTTTAGTCTCAAGATGAAAACAATGCTAATACAGATATGTTCATGTACTGTGGTATTGATGTGATACTGTGAGGTACTTTGAAGACACATGATATTACCATGATGCATATCCAAAAAAAAACATGTTGAAATACCATGAAATGTTGTTTGCATGTTGACAACTGTATTTAAAACAAATCAGACAGAACCTAAAATCATTTTCCCTAAAATATGTCATTTAAAATGTTTGTGGCTGTTATTTGTCAACTACTCGTTTATAAAGGCAGAAAAAACATTCCTGTAGCTCAAATAGAAGAGCATCACATTAGCGCCACAAAGGTTGTGGGTTCGATTCCCAGAGAACACATTTCACATATTTTGTTAAAGGTTTCAGGCAGTTTATATAGTTTTTACCTGAGCTACTGTGCGGTATGAAACGCAATCATTCAAACGCTACATTTATAAATCTGCTAAAGCTTAAGTCTACCCAAACACAGCCTTTCCTCATCTCTAAGGTCTTAAATTCATCTTTGTGTAAATGTGATTTATTGTTAAGTGTGTGTGTGTGGACTTCAGTGAAGGGGGATTTCCTGCTAGACAGAAATGAGCACAAGAGACAACCCCGTTTGGTTGCTAGGAGACCAGATTTCTGCAAATGGCACAGCATCGACAGTGTGAGAACAGTCTAAACCCTCATCACACGTGTGTCCGTGTGGTTGTAAAATACACCAAATGTTACGTCTGCATTTCTGTCATAAAGTGTTATCAACGGAAATACTCGGATCAATAATTTGATAATAATTTGATGGCTCTACAGTGTCCAGAGGAATTGACCTACTATAACTATAACTCTGCATATTAGCATGTTAAGGGAGTATATAAGTTATACTGACAGACCCACAGCTACTGCAAGCTGAAAACAAACAAACAAACATAAACCTGTTGCAGTAACTACACCTCTCAGAAGCAGGAAATATCTTGCTGATTGAGTTCGTCCCTGTTACTGGCTTCAGTCTGATTATTCAGTTTAGTGGCTCAGAGAAGTCAGCTTACTTTACAGGCTTCAGTCACTCACAGTGAGTGACTCACTGTATCAACCCAAACGACTGACAGCCGGCTCACAGTCAAGAGTCAATACAGACAGACATCACACTCCACCAGAAACAGTACAGGAGGAGACCGCCATTAAACGCCATGAAAAGTTGAATATGGTAGCAGGAGGACAGGAAATCTCTGAAGGAAGTGCTTCATTTACAAAAGCATTTAATGATATTATTGCTCCTGACCATTCATACCAATATACCACACACACACGACACACACCAAACATATTCTACAGCGTGATTTTAACTAAAGAAGCAAACTAATGCTGTGATCACAACCTTAACATCACAGATCATTCAATTACACAGAACGTCTCAGAAAACGAGACCCTTCAGTGTGTGTGTGTGTGTGTGTGTGTGAGTGTGCACGTGCGGTTGGCGCATTGAAGTTGCAGACTTACAAACTTGTTGTAATGCCTCTTAAATCCATTTGAACTCAGAGAAACTGTCACAAATTCATTGGTTTGATTTATTCTGATAATACTACAACACAGACTGGTAACACTTGAGTTTTCCCACAATGCTTCATGTCCATGCGCAGATACATGAATGGCTGCACAGCAGCTGCTTAGTCTGTAGTATTCAAATAGAAGAACAGACATAGCCGTAAAGTTACTATTGTAGGCAAACATCATCACAACCCACACCTTCCACCCCAATGCTGACCACCAACCACTGATCTGAGGCCAGCCACCGAGAGGTCAACTCCAGTGACACAGAATTTCTTTGAATCCCAACTTTCCAAAAATCATGACTGGTCAATCACAGTGTTTATGTTTTTTTTCTGTATGCATTTTATATACTGCTAATGAAGAAAAGTGAAAAAATTATCACATAAACATTCCCAACATTCTCTACTGTGATATGAAAATAATAACTTATCTGTAATGACATAATTCTGGAAGAGATGTTAGTATTTTTCAAAAAGGGCAAATAAAACAAGGTTTAAGGTTAAAAACAATGGCCGTGCAGTGTATTCTGACTTAATGGCAGGATATGAGGAAAGCAGCATTTAAGTAACCGTGTACTGCTCCTTTTTGTGGGTCCATTTCTGAGAACATGACCACAAACATCAACAGGAAACACTCGCTTTCCCCTGCTGTCACCTCTGCTCCTCTTTTCTGCTCTGTCCAAATTCAAGACATTGATTTGCACTGTTGCATTGTGTTTTAAAGCCAATTTAAAGTGACGGACGGTCCAGTGACGCAACCAAACTGCATCAGGGGACGCAGCAGGGATGTCAGCAATAGAACGCCTCATATGACCATGACAGGAGGGAAATTAAGGCTGTCTTGTACCCCAAGGGTGACTGATTTAAAAGTTTAGCAAAAAAAAATCACTGGTGTGTCAAGATGCCACTGTGAACCATGTGCCCAGCACAACGTGTGCCTCACGACTCTCACATGACAACAGAAGAAGAACAGCTGGCCCTTTCCAGTCCTCATCTGTCCATTAAAGGGAATTAATGCTGCCCCCATAAACCCTTGATTGAGCCGAGTGTGACAGACTCCCCTCCGCTTTGCATTTAATTATGCAAATGCATTCTGAACTGCAGCTGCAACGAGAGCATGCGGGTGCTGAGTATGTTCATGACATGCTCAGGTGCGCATGTAAGTGGTTACAGTGGAAGCCGTGAGTGCTTGTTCAGGGTGTCGCATGCACACGTGTTGCTGTAAACTTCATGCATAGCTGAAATCACCAAAAATCTGATCAGCGACATCTGAAGCACATCTGCTAACAGACTTACTTATGGTCTGAACTCTGAAAGGAAAAATTATACTGGAAAATGGGAAAATGAGACACAGGCTGTGTTTGACCCTGTATATTCTACATAAGAATAAGACCTACACTCAACTTTGTTGAATAATTATTATTACTAAAAATCTGAATTATTTATTGAACATGAATGTCTTTTATCATCTTGCTGCTGTATTTATTATTTTATCCTCTGTGTTTTGTTTCATTTTTCTTTTCTCAAACACAAACTTTGACTTTGATACGATCTCACCTGTGCTAGCATGTCACACAGTGAGAAAACTTCTTAACAATTCATTACAATAACCACCAGCTGCTGTAAAGACGCAAACAGACTCCTCAATGTGAATGACATGAACATACTGACAAATTCATTAGGATACAAAATTACAGAAAATCTCATTAATGGTACAGTAAAGGAACTGCAGCTATATTGTACATGTTGCCTTATGGAAGCAGCTATGATAAGATCACATGACCTATATATATGATTTACTGTATCCTAGTAACTCCCTAATATTAGACACTTTAACTCGCAAAATACATTTAATTTATCTGCAAAAAAGCACATTTTTAGAAAGGCACTCTAAACTGATCTGTTTGTTTGAACGTCAGACAGTTCACAGACGGTTTTCTCTTCATTTACAGGAGAAAAAAGCAATTTTTTTATCTTGTTGAAGCTTCAGAGAGCTGCTTTAATGCAAGAACACTCTGCTCTATCTTTACTATGCAGCAGGAGTGTCTGCCTGCTGAGTTACACATGCTACACATCTTTGATGTACAACCGCCCACTGACACTACCCAGCAGGCCCTGGGCTTAAACCGCTGATCAGTGTGTTTCTCTTGCTAGGCAAGAAGAGAAAAAAGGAGAAAGAGAGAGAGACCCGAGGGGCAAAGGACAGTAGAAAGCAGTTCCACTGTTACACAGTATGGAACCAGTGACTCATTTAATCATAAAAACCTCCATAACACACACACACATTCCACAGGGTCTAATCATTTCAGTATGTCTTAGCTAAGCCCAAATGACCTCACACAAACACACACACACACACACACACACACAAACACACACATTCCCTCCATGTAATTTCTAACATATTCCATATGACCACACGATACACACATGAGGTGAACACACACACACACACACACACACACACAGGACTCTCGAGTATTTCATATTATTCCCTTCCACAGAAACAACACACCCAACACTGAACCCTCTCCAGTGTTCATTCATCATCACACTCACTGCTAGTCACAGATAAAGTGTCTTTTTTTGCACACACTAACAATTCACCAACGTTTTCCAGCTGACTTCTATTACTGCAGATCTTCTTAAGAACGTTCCATGCATATAGTGAATTCTGTGGAAATCTGAGGAGGTTCTGCAGGTCTGTGGTCATACGACACTCTTACTGACCATCCTGCTGATAAAGAGTTCTGCACTCACCTGAAATACACGCACAGCAGGTTCCTTATTTCCTCCACATCGCTTTGTGTTTAACAGTGAATCCTGAGACAGACAGAGAGAAAGAGAGATTATTATTACATTATAAAGAGATAACCAGCTTTGTGCTCAGCTCTGATCTGGATTACAGACCTTTTATGAAGAACAACTGACAGAAATGTAATAAAAAAACATTTCAATCACTCTGGCTGATTAAGTCACAATCGGTGCTTTCTGACCCGGCACTCAACAGCATTAGCTGCTGTTTTTAGTGTCAGACAGCCATTGTGATGATACTTAATGAAAAAGCCCAACTGCTCGCAAGCTCAGTTTTACACTGCAAACCTGTGACATCATCTTACTGAAACACGCTGCAGCTTATTTGGACAGGAAAACACCCTCTGACTGACATATAAGACACAAACAGTTTTTGTGACATTTATGGGCAGAGAGAAGTGAAACCAGACCATACAATGTACAAAATAAAATATTTTGTTTACTTGCACTATGAAATTCTTAGAGTAGAATGTAAGTTATCAGCAATCTCACCTAATTCTTAGTAAATTCTCCCTACATCTCTTTTAAAGTTTCCACAAACCTTGCCAAACTAGTTTAAATCTGGGTACCACACACAGTAAAAAGAGCATCAATTATAGATTTAATGTTGAGATGATGGATATTGTTTTTGTGTTTAATGTTTTTTCTCTGGTCATGTTATATGGTGGTTAGACTAACAAATTCTGGTCCTTCTCCCAGTACTGCGGTGGGAATGAGCACCAGAGACTGTAACTCTTCTGAAACACTTACACGCAACAGCAAAGCACATATTACAGTAATAAAATTAACCTCTGAGGAGAACCATATTTAGGACAAACCCATTTCCTTAATTAGGTCTCAAGAATGGGCACTAAAAACAGACTAACTTCCATATATCCAACATGATTTAAATCATGATGAAAGCAGTAAATCTTACTACATCAGAACACAATGAAGATCTTTCCTGAAACAAGAGATGAAGGAACAACTTACTGAAAAATGAAAAGTGTACCTTTAGTTACTAATCTGCATGTTTTTAATGAAAGCCACAGAAATTTCATAAAAGTTCTCCATGTGACTCTTTATTACACGTCTCTGTATTCATACATACATACTGATTAAATGTACAGCTTGCTTGCACTGCAAGTCACTTTGGATAAAAGCGTCTGTCAAATGCATTAAAATGTCAAATGTAAATCCTATGGAGAATTCTCATGTTGTGTCAGTTTAAAGTCTGACACTCAGACATGATCAATATAAATCATTACTGTGTGTTTAGCTGCACATAAATAAATAATCATGTGTTTCATACTTTCTCCTTAAGTAGCCACTGAACCCTGACATCAGTACCTGACGCGAACACGTCTCTCATTTTACATTCATAAACTGTGGAATGAAAACATGCCGGTGTGCTGCCTTCATATTGTTTTATTCACCGAAGTTCTAAACAGCCCTTTTACCCCCCTGACATCCTGAGACCTTCAGCTGGTCAGTGAGCACGTGGAGCAGCTGAGGGAAGTCTTTAATTGAGGGGTGTGTTGTATTTTTAGGGCTGTGTGGATGTAAACTACAGGAAGTGCTCGTTTTATACAGCGCACAGAAGGGAAAGCCTTTCATTTTCTCTTTACTGCACATGTGTGTTGGACAGGATCCTGTGGTTGTATGTGCACGCCGTGACTATACTATATGATTTTTTTCTGACTGGGATCAATAAACAAAAATGCATAAAGCTGCATAAAGTTGTGTGTCAATGATGTCATAGCACATGCAAAATAAATGTTAAAATATAACTGCCATAAAATTATGACTAAAATAAAAACTAAATATGACTAACAATACAAAACTGAAACTAACAAAAACAGGAATGACAAACAGGAAATAAGATACAAATCAAATTGTTTTTAAAAATTGGAAACTATATTTACACTAGTATGTCTCTTGACAGATCTTTATCGCATGCTTTCTGTCTCCATTAGTCTAGTGAACTCCCAGCATGCAATGCTGTTCCACACAAACCCTTTACTCTTTAAGTTCTGAAGATGCAGTGCTGAGCATACACACACACACACACACACACACACAGACGCTTTGTGTGTGAGAGAGAGGGCAGCTCAGGCCATAGGCAAAACAGATGAGAAAACATCTCACATTCAAGTGAATGTTATTTACCGAGCGACAGGGGTGTGGTGGCGTATTCTCCACTGAAGACACAAAGCTGCACTGTTTATACACGCATGTTTGAATGATCTAAAACCCAGCGAGACAATTCATGACATGAATTATACACAAAGACCTTTCAGAGGCTTCAGCACAAAACATGCACAGATGTCTTTTGTTTGGGTCTGCACAATATAAACACTCTACGTAGCCGAGCTCGACAGCAATACAGCGTTTCGTAAGAGAGAACGCATACCACCACCCACAGCATGAAAATGACGTCTCGTGAAGTTCTGAGGACCGGCATCTAAACTCCAGCTGTGCCTTCAGGTGCTGAGAAGCAGCTGTGGCAGATGGAGGAACCTACTACTACTACAGGCTACTACTGACCTGTTACCTTAAGTGTTCATACAGTGAGACACATTAATTCACTTCTGTTATAATGTCCAGTGTCAAACTGTTTGTCCTGCTCCTTCATGGGTCTGTGTCCATTAAAAATATTCTTTAACATTATCATGTATTCACTTTTTAAAGAGTTATTTTTGGTGCCTTTTGCCTTTATTTAGATAGTACAGCAGTTTTACAAAAACTTTTTGCAAAAAATATTTTTATAAGCATTTTTACAGTATGTCCCCAAAAGGAGGTGTTGGTCAGATTTGTCAGGTTTTGCTGACTCCTGGGTACACATTTGTTTCCAATATATGGTTAAACACACACACACACCCACACAGTGTTTAGGTGTTTGATATGAGGCAGATAGTGTGCGTGTGTTTGTGTGATTCAGGCTCTGGGGACTGTGAGGAAACAAACCGTTCCAGCTAATTGAATTCCTTCAGAAAGTCTGTTCCCCAGACAGCTTTCACTATAAACCACAAACACAAAACCTCTGTTATAATTACACACTCACATAACAGTATATCACTAATGACAGAGTGGCAAACAAGTTCCCATTCTAGTATTTCCAGTTTAGCAGGCAAGTCGTCCCACCCAGACATGTTATAGTAAATCCCCCAGACCGTCAATTTAATCCAGACAGAAGAAACACCCTAAACAATTTGCCATCTATTGTGTGGACTAAATGTTAACAGTAATAAAGGTACAGTGATGTCTGTGGAACGCAAATATTATACAACCAGCACCCCTCCCCCAAATCACAACAGGGTCTGTTGAGGGTCTCAACTCTGACATAAGTACCAGTTAAGGAGATTTGCATTAACTAAGCCCAAAGTTTAGCGTAACCTCGGGAGAACCTCACGGCTACACCCTGGGCCCCCCAAGTATTCTGTACACCAATAATGCATTATCTTGAACAAACTGGTCAAATTGGTGTAATTTCCTAGAACAGGAAAACAGTTATCACTAATTATTTTTACACAGTGCTTCTGAAAATGATCTCATGAATTATTATTCGATCGTGTGAGCATCTGTGTGCAAAAACAACATGCGTGTATGTGAACATACATACATACAACAGTCCAGATGAGGAGTAAACGGTTGCGATGAAAAAACTGTTCACATACATGTTCGTAACGTAGGTTTGTTACTACCACAGCAATGCAACAGCACACGTCACAACAAAAATGCAACAGCGCACGTCACAACAAAAATGCAACAGCGCACGTCACGTATGTAAAACAGGGCAGCACACAATGCACTGGCCAAGGATTCGCATGTGTTTGTGTGTGTTTGCATACTTGCATAAAGGATGTTTCTGGCTTAGAGCAACAAAGTGGCCAATTATTACGTGTCACAAAGAACAAGCATGAGCTCCCTACGCAGGGGCAGAGCAGTGCAACGTGGGCCGTGCTGATATGCGATGACCGCAGCACGGGGTAAACAGAGCCACTACAGCCCTTTCATTAACCTCCATCCAGAGAAATACAGCAGGATGAGATGATCAAACTTCCTAATTGTTTATGGTTTTTAAAATTTCTCCGTCATATTAGGTCAATATGACATTGAAAGGAACCCCTTCTTTACTGTGATTAATATAAACATTAGTGTTTGTACAATTTTTAATGTTTGTTAAAGTGTAATAACTCTTTTTCTCTTTACTTGATGTCACAAATCACTCATACTTTTTAAAACACTCACCAACAATCATTATAACACCAACTTTTCACATTCCTACCAATTTCTGAGGCATAAAATCAAAGATCATCTTGTGTTTCATGATTAGTAAGATGTTACAGCACAAATCTGACTCAGTCATTAGCGCATGTTATTCTAGAGAAACTGAAAGCGGTTTTATACGGTTTTATCAAAACTGCTAATATTAAGAAATTACATCTGTACATTGTAACAATCCAATTCAGTCCGGATAGTTTCCAGATGAATATTCTGTTTCATTTGTGAATAAGTCATTTTATTTAAGTTAAAAGTCTCATGTTTCATGTTATCTTCAAAGAATTTCTTCTGAGTTAAACACAATTCCAGCTGTACAGACAGCTTCTCGGGCCCAAAAGAAACACCTGTCAACATGCTTGTCAAAAACGATTTATCCCCCAAATCTGTCAAAGCGTGACAAATTACACAGGTTGAGTTTTAAACCTGGAATAATCCTTTAAGCACTGCTGGCCAATCACAGCAAAGGACAGTTTGTGTTTATTCTTGGTCAATCAATCCTACTGCATGCATATACCGTCACTCCAAAAAGTCTTAATTAAAAATGTATGAATGTCTTGGCATAATATAACAAAATATTAAACTGGTGACATTTCATTTAAAGAGTGCAAGAACAATTTTTAAGCAAAACAATAAAACGAATCTTTAACAGATATTCAATAGATGCTGTTCAAGGTCCAACACACCTGTTATTCTGTACTTAACATGTGAAAATTAAGGAGTGAATTCATGAACGTTGTTTTTTAAATGATGGAATACAGACTCTAGAAAACATCTAAATTACAACTGCAGGCAATTTAAGGCAAAGTATGTAGATAACATTGTTGGGTCTCTATCAGTACTAATCTGACACAGGGTGAGCAAAACAGGACGAGAGTATAAAGATAAAATGAGTTATTTTCACCTCAATAAACCTCCATCAGACACAGACCAGCCAGTCCTCAGAACGACGTGTGGAATAAAACCTCAGAATGTTCCGAACAGTCGTCTGTGTTTCCACGGTTACCTTTCCAGGGTTCCGCAGTCTGCTGTTATGACCAGCTGCTTCATGAATCTACTCCATACTGGACACCAACCAAGTGATGCATGCCTATTCAAAGCACTGGGATGAAGAGCAAGGAAACCTTAAGCAGCACTGGGCCCAGTTCACACCAGAACACACTGGAAACCTCTGAGAAGGGTTTCTAAATGATCAGGTGACTACAGGCTGAAACATGTGAGATGCAAACCACTTTTGTGGTATCGGAGAATGTGACTGAATTTCCTGGATGTGGTTTCGAAGATGTTAAAAAAAGCAACAATAAATACCTGAGGACAAAACTGTCATGCAAAGCAAACGGTTCCTTAAATTTACTTGTTAACTTTAAACTTAAAGTAAAAGATTGAGGTAAATCTTCATGTGATATTCACTTTGAAAAGTGTCGATTGTAAGATTGTTTCCTCTGCACATATTCACACAGGAGATCTGAAAAGGTCACCAGACACATTAAATACAATGTGAGAAACACAGAATGTTCAGATCATTTCTACACACTAAATTCTCCAAAGGAAGTGTGTGAAGTCCCCCACCCCACCCCACCAGAGGCGAAAGAGACGCAACACGTCCCAATTAATCTTTCCAAATGCTGCAGTCAGTGTGATGTGTAGGTGGTTATTGTTTGATGCTGTGTGAAAGTTCACCAGCGCATCTAACTGTGATAGCAACAAATGAATCAAGCAAAGCAAGAATCCAGACACACACAATCTTTAACAGACACACACTCAACCTAGCGAGCTGCTTACTTAGACAGCATCAAAGGTATGTGCAGGGTACTTTTACACCAAAACTGCTGTCTACATAGGCAGCTTACGCTCTGACAGAGCCCTGAAACTCTGAATCACACAGCTATTTAAATCAGTTAGAGCTGCCACGTCTTAAAAATAGTTATCACTATGTTTTTTTGTCTCACAATTGCTCACTAAAGGTTACATCAGAACCAGTGCTTTTAAACGCCAAGTGCAAAACCAACAAGTATGAGTAACACAAACCTGACTAGATCATTGCTTTGACAAACCTGTAACAGAACACACATATTGCCTCAAAACTGCCAGACAGCACATTCTGAGAGCAGCTGAACTGATGATGCTGTTACAGGCTGTCTCGTAAGCAAACTCACTAGATTTTGAGCATCAGTATCACATCTGAACCATTCGCATGATCTTCACAGCAGAAAGCTGCTTTCAGGACTCCAGGAAATGAGATGCTGCATCTGTGAATCATGTTTTACTGCTTGCTATTGGTAGACAGAGACAGGTGGACTAGACAAACATTACAATAAGATCACTGAGTGCAAGATGAGTCATCAATATTAAATCAATACATTACTGTAAATACATACATCTGCTAAGGTTCATTTTGTTACCCCTACATACTACATATTTCACTAAAGTAACATATAGATAACTTAAAAGTTCCAGTTTAGAATGTATAGGGACTTTAAAACACCAGGACCAAAACATGTCAATCAAACATGACGAAATACATGGCTGTTAATGTAAGTGGAACGTATATAAAACATACGTATGCAAGTACTTTTTACGAATACACTGCACGTATGTATGTGTGTATTCCTTTATATACACAATACACGTACATTACATTTGAATATACCTTAACAATTAAAACATTCATTAACAATAGCCCGGTTGTAATCCAGTTTAAGAAGCAATAAGCAGGTTCTAAGCTGAAGGAGACTGGACTGGACTGATGGACGCACACTGCAGGTTTGTGTCGACACAGCAGATGTAAGGTCAGGACGACGAAACTCAATATCTGCCAATATCATCTAAAAATATCAGCAACATTGTGTCTGCAGCGTGTCATCAAATCACTGCATGCTACAAACATCACTTCCGCAGCATCCTTCAGACAAATCCCGTCACACCAAACCACACACCTCCGTTATTAATAATAAACATACACGCATGCATTCATATACACAGAATAATGGCACTTATTCAAATGCACGGACAGCGAGCACGCTTCTCTCGGTAATAATAATAATAGACCTACCCAGATAACTAATAAAGTTCAGTTGTAATGTTTTCCATGGTGCACAACACAGTCATATAGATCTCCGTGACGGGTGAAGAATAAAAAGCGTTTTCAGCCGCGTGTAATTCACTCCCGCGAGCAGCGCGCGACCACCGATGCGATGATGGCGCAGCGGCAGCATAATGAAACTCAACGACTGACAGCTCTCTCAGCCAATAGAAAGCCGGATCTGTCGGCCAACGCGCATTTAAGCCTTAGATTGGCTGAGGGCGCTGTCCATCATTAAGCCCCACCCATGGGTTTGTAAACGGCAAATACACAACACTACGGGCAAATGAAGCTTTCAAAGTTTTTTTGGTTATTGTTTTTTAAAAAGATTTATCAGAGAATACAAAGAGAGAAGAGGGCATTCTTGAAAATTAATATTTACACACACATTGAATTGCATTGTTATTTAAGACAAAACTCTAAAAATACACTTAACGCGGCAATAACCATTAGCTTTATATATAGTTCACAAACTGAAGTGATGTTTATTGCTGAGTTGAACTCTGGTCTGTTTGATGTTTGATACACGTGTCAGTGTTTGATGTGTTGGCGGATCATGGGTTCAGATGCGACTCTATGATGGACGTGCAGGCTCGATGCTGCCATCTATCGACCAGTCTTCATATTTCAAACGCGTGCTGGGTTGTTTATTGTTTGTCCTTTACGGTCAGAAAATGTAGATCAATTATTTCACGGGTAGATATCAAAGCAACAGTATTTGTCTGCTAACATACTCCAGTCTTCCATCTCCATCAGACAGTCATTACTGGCGCCCTTATAAACACATTTAAAAAATAACAATTACAGATGGTACACA
Source organism: Botia kubotai (assembly GCA_036877585.1). Classification (NCBI taxonomy): domain Eukaryota; kingdom Metazoa; phylum Chordata; class Actinopteri; order Cypriniformes; family Botiidae; genus Botia; species Botia kubotai. The sequence continues at coordinate 12,676 of JAZGTI010016613.1, forward strand.
AAATGT
>JAZGTI010016614.1:0-12681 GCA_036877585.1 Botia kubotai
AACACATTTATTTGCATAAGTTGGACCAGATAGTAGCTGTAAAAGCAGCCAACAAGGCAAAGAATGGTAACCTTTTAAAGAAGCTAAAAAATATTTTTACTGTTACATAACTTTGATGACTATTATTCGATTATGGAAATTAATAATAAAGAAGAAAATAAACAATACATTGGCAGAATGAGTAGGTGTCCAAATCTTTGACCTGTGGTGTAATTGCACAGCTGCTAGACTGTGTGCATTGACTGTGTGTGTTTAACCTACAAAAGACTGAGTTACAAGCTGTAAAGACACATCACCACTGTTTACAAGGCGTTTCCATAGAGATGCATCCATCGTTTAAAGCCTGATAAAATAACTAATGAATTGTACACAAACACAGTTCACCACCACTGACCTCCAGAAAAGAAAGAACACACACAGACACACACACACACACACACACACTGACCTGCAGTTGCTCCTAAAGGTTGAACTTCGTGTGGTGTGTTTCCATCTGTGACAAGCCTCATTTCACCACCTGATTAAAGAAACATTTAAACAAAATTGCATACTTGGTCAGGAAACTACATTTCCTGATCAAAATAATATATTTCCTTCTATAAACACATGCATTGAAGAACATTTTTAATAACTCTGACAGAACTGTAAGAAAAGGTTAGCCAGCATTCTGAGAACCTTCATTGTTAGCTGGGTTAGTGTAAAAGACTGAGAGCTAGACAGTAAAGCTGGACATGTATCAATAATTCAATTGTATGTTTGTGCTTGTTATTGGGTTTTGAGTGTAGGTGTTCCTGTGCGTGTATACAGTGTCTACAAATAAATCTCTATCTGTATTTTCAAAGGTGTTAATATGTACATATAAGAGTTTGTTAAGAGGCCTGCTGACTGATATTCTGCCCTGTCTTTAATGACTCTATATGAAGAGGCAACAAGTCATTTACAGAGATGATGTTGTCCTGTGACACAATCACTTTCTATTCTGTCCGGCTGAGAAGGGAGGCGTTTGCAGTGGGTAATTGCAATGAGAATTGATTTTAAGCAATGTGCCGTCTCATGGGCTGTAATCAAGCACCATTATTCACTGTTAACTAAAGCGCTCCACACAGGCCAACACAAAGACATGACTCCTGTTAAACAGCCCAGCTCCCCGTGCTCTCTCATTAACACACACACACACACTCGCAGCTCTAAGAATGACTACGAGCTCTCACACAGCACAGGGAGGTAACGTTTGAACAACATACCCACAAACAAGCGCCAAGAATATGAAGAGATTAAGCTGAAATCAAGCCTCTCGTGAGCTCTTATCGGCTGGAAATGAATTGCCTCGTTTGCAGCATAGTGTGAAAGGAGAATTTTCATTGTGGCTTTGAGTAGGAGCTGCCTAAACGGATTCCAGATTCATGTCAACTTACATCATCAAAACCGTTTCAGTGACCCATAGTACTCACCAATGAGATTCACTGAGATCCGCCAGCAGGAGCTTGTTCAGCAGCCAATCGGAATGGCAATCAAAAGGCCCATGTTTTCTCAAAAAATATTCTTGCAGTAACGTTAGACCTTTATGACATTATATATCATATATCAACCGAGTAATAACAATAATACATAGTTTTAACAAAAAATTGGGCATTTTGCTGTTCAGACAACTTTCAGGATAACATTTTTAACATTTATTAGGGAACCGTTAACAAAGTTAGTGCAATCTAAAATTGTTAGCAGGGGTGTAGTCAAGTCTGCAGTCTTTAGTAGCCTGAGAGCTGTGATAAGTTTTAGAGGGTGCACCAGAGCACTTCTTGATAAAGGAGGACCATTAGATCAACGCCTGGTATCACCTCTGTCCCATCGCTGATTAAAAACATTGCCCTACAGCTAACACCCATCATCTAAACTACCACCATGGGCTATTAAAACTCCTGTGTCTGCATTGATCAATAGTGCTGGATTTCTCTCCATAGCAGTGCATTTATTAGGCATCTGATTGAGGGAGAGGGAAAAACAATAGAGAACAAGAGAGTCTTTTTTTGCTTGTTTGTACTATTAATTGTCAAAAATCTGAAGCCAGTGATCTGCGTTTATGAACTTCTGTAAAACAAGTGGTTTCACACTTGACAACATATTTACAAAACTGAGGTTATGGACAGTGCTGTGCCAAGGCTAACTTTATTAGCTAATATTTATTCTATATATTGATATATTCCGTCACACATACACAGCAATGTGCTGGTCTTAAAGGAACAGTCACATTAATTGTAACAGTGGTACAGCAGACTGCAAACACATTGTAATTTGGTGGCTAGCTGACTGCCATATATCCAGCAATTCAGCAAATAAAACAGACATTGGAAATGTTATTATAATTATAAACAGCCTGTTAGATCAGATCCTCAAGAATGAAGTATTGCCTTGATGCAAGAATAAAGCATAAAGTTAAACAGAGAATTCCCACACTAAGTAGACAATACAAAAGATTTGTAGGTAATAAATCTTAAGGAGCAATCATTATTATATCCTACAGCAAGAGCGAGAGAGTGAGTGAGAGAGAGAATGAGACAGAGATTAAAGCTTGTTAATGGAGCCAAGTGAGTTGGTCACTGACAGCAGTAATGCTATGTGTACCCAGCATGCAGCTTGTAAAGCTCCGACCCCCTGCCTTCCACATATTGCATCTGTGGCCCGTCACTCTCTGCCTGCTCTTTCAGCCTCTCACTGACCAATGCTTTGAAAAACTCTTTTTTCTCTCTCTCTCTCGCTCCTCTTTTCTTCTCACTCTCTCCTCCCTAGGCTCCACCCTCGCTCTCCGCAGGTCTTTTCTTTCCCCAACTGTCTGGGGACCCTTTCACTTTTTGTCCCTCTCTGACCTCCCCTAGACCACATTCTGTGTTGTTATACACACCATCTGCTTTGGGGGTGGGGGGGTGGTGAGCCTTACCGAGCTGAGTAACGGTCAGTGTGTCAGTCTGGCGGCCCTCGAACTATCTTGTTGATAGTGTCACATTGGTTTTCAATGCAAATGCAAGCTCGGCCCTTAAAACACCTCAGAGAGGGTGATTAAAAGTGGACCCATCTTAAGCTCACACCCCTCGGGCTGAAGTGGTATGTCCCGTTAATTCCCTGATAGAAGTCTCTTTTAAGAGGCACTCAAGCCGCACTAAGCAGCTGCCTGTGAGTTAGGTCATTTTCCCAGGAGCGGGACAGTGGGCTTTGGCAGGACCTCAAAAAAAGAACACCATCTGTTATTGGACTGAAAAGGTTGGTGACACCTTCTGTGGTACCAACAACCCCTAATTAAGCGAAGGGGAATGCAGGCGCAAGCTGCGAGCCGACTGGACGGCCAGCCTTATGCATTGCCCTGGTGACAAGCCAAGCCCATTTCTCATTTTCCCCCTCTCCCCAACCACATCTGTCCACCGGGTCACACCGAACGGCCGTGGTGGAGCCCTCGAAACCTCTCTGTTGCTGACGCTAGCTGCGGCTTCCACCTATGACTAATACACTACCAAAGTCACAGACTTTAGGGCACAAAGCAAAGCATGCTGGGAAAAAGAAAATGTTACGCTAACACGCTTTTTTGTTTTACATTTCCATGTATTAATGAGCCTTTATCCATAGTGCATTTATAAATACATTTATCAGTATGTTTGTTCACTGGGAATTGAACCCATGACCTTGGTATTGTGAGTGCCATGCTCTACCATACCAATAAGACAATTATGTTGTAGAATTAAGTAGATTTAATGTTTCTTTAAGATATGAGTCAGAGAGGCTTTGCTGAGTATTATGCTAAAATATACAGGTCATAGACAGTTCTTAAAAACATAAAGCCTTCTTAATATAAGATATATATACATGTTACAGGGTGACAGAGTGTTTTCCTTTAAGATATGAGCTGTTAGGTCTCTTGCATTTCCTTGAAAATGTGCATCTTTGTGGTTTTGAATATTTACTATACTGGGATTTGGATCTGTGGCTTCTAATGATTATATACAGTACAGTCTTTAAATCGGGTGAATATATGGGGTACATATAGTATCATGAGTATAACAACAGATTTCTTGGCCTGATTAACAGTTTCACATAATCAACACCACTGTCTTCATCCTCTGTTCTGTAACTATACAGTTACAGTGTGGATCTATTTCCACTAACATACTAATTAGTTTAATTAAGTATTTGAGACAAAAGGTCTTAATTAAACACACACATTGGGACCTTCAAGGCGTTGGCAGTACAGAGACAAAATTTTGGCGCTCTTTCTTTTGCTGGTTAAATGCTTTTAATGGCGTCTTTAAACATAGAAAACACGTTCACCCAAAACATTTGTCTCACAAGCTGTGTCTAACCATCTGTGGTGCTTTGATATTTGATAACACAGTGCTAAACAGTAACAATGCTAAAGCTAAATCACACTGAGAACCATTGAGACTCTTCGCTGGGCTGAAGAACAAATTAGCCCATTTGACAAATGACCAGTGGCTTTCAAACAGCGCAGAGGAAACAGAGTTTGGTGCTAAAAACATCCACTGAAATGTCAAAGCAAATGATATTGCGTGAAGTAAAAGGTCTTAATGAAAAAGCTGGCGGGGGGAGATGACAGTTTTGGCATGGCCCATGATATAGTGAGCGTTCTATTGCCTCACATCTGCACTCAGATCAGTGGATTAAGCTGAACGTGACTCCATTAGAGGGACTGACACTGTATCACTGCTCACTCTCTGTCAACGCCTGATTGCACAGTTGAAGTCGGTTAAGAATTGGGGTTCTGACCGCTTAGAGAGCCAATGAAATCATTTGATAAGTTTTCTTTCTGGAGTTGATTTTCGACCGAAATAGAAAGTTAGGGGGGGAAATTTCTTAGAGCTAATAGTATTTTATTTTCAAACAGCCAATGGACTTTAGTTTACATTACAGCCATGAACAAAACCAAAACATAGACAACAGGAAACATTTAACAACCGGCACAAGACAGCAAACACAAGGGCATTACATGGGGAAGGAACTAAGGTGGGTAATGAGGGAAAGCAGATGAAGGGAATTAACTTAAAACGGGATTAACGAGGAAACAAGGGGATGGGGTCGGAGAGCACATGGCCAATGTAAACAAAGGCCATGTGCTTCCACAGAGGACAAAGACCCAGAGCATGAGTCCAGATCCTAACTCAATCCGGGTCAGGATCTGGACTCATGGACTATTGTCAGGATCTGGACTCATGGAGTAATCTGGACTAAAGACGTTCTTGTTTCTTGGAGTCAGGATCTGGACTTTTGCTATGCTCTGACATAAAACACAGGGATTGTCAGGGTCCTGGCAAGGGAACTAGAAACAACTCAAGGCAAGAATCCAGGACCCTGACAGTATCAGTGGGAGGAGCATTTTATTCTAGACAGCATTTTATTGGACAAAAAGAGTGAGTGCAGTATGACTCATCAATATATTTCGTCTGTTTCCCCAGAAATCTCCTAAAAGTGAATTTTGAGAACATTCAGTATCATGCTAGCATATCCCTGATCTTAAAGCTAACAATGTAATAAATACAAGCCAAACTAATTTAATTTTTAATGTCAACTCTGATAAGACTTCAGTATCTTCAGTACTTTGCTTTTGAAACCATGATTAGATAAACAAATCAAAATCTTTAAATGTATATCATTGAACATTCTGTTGAAGTGTAATCACGATGTCATGCAACATCAGATATGCAGCTTTCAGATTTAAATTCAGACAGGTGATTAGCAGAACGGAGCGATCTGGGATAAGAGATCCATAATTTTGGGGCAACAACACTAAATGATCTGCTAATAATAATACTAAGTACTAATAATAAGACAAAGTGATTGGATCAGAGGCCTTTTGGTGGTCCCATAGGCCATCGAAGTCCATTACAAGTGACACCTGACAATGCCTCTCCTAGTGGGAACGCCTGACCATCTTATTGGGTCATTTTTCAGCGTGCGTCTCTTGGTATTACAGACACAACTGTGGGGCAACCATACATTCAGGGCTCTGTGTCAGTTAATTGTGTGATAACATAAATTAACTAGAGAAAAGGGAACTTTATTTATGAATTTTTTGGATTTCTTTATCCCTCCAGCAAAACATCAAAATTGCTACTTAGCATGAATTATACATTAGCGAGGTTGAGAAGAGGGGCCCTCGCTCCCCTGCGGGGGTGGGGGGTTGTGAGGCGGCTGCCCGTGCGTGTGCCAGCTCACAAACCCCTGCAGAGAGAACCCCGCCCTTCTGCAGGAAGTGCAGCGCTCCACTTCCCCCGTCCCTCTGGGCAAAGCGGCGTGTCATTGAGACACAGACGCATGCATCCCACTTTATCTGCCCGTCTGTCAATCAAGAGCGCACAGAGACTGATGTACACACACGCGACACAAACACACTTAAGAACTTCCACAGAAAAAGACTAATGCATGCATACATCCAACATACACACTTATATTCATACACATATATAATAACCAGCCATGTTTGGCTTGTATCATAGCACTCTATATGTAATATTTATCATTTATATCTTATTATGTATAGAAAATTCATACCGGGGTTCATGAATCCTTTTGTTTCTTATTAAACTGTTCTACCTTAAATTGAGTCTCATCTTTTATTGGCTTAAACCCTCAAAACACTACTTGTTTAGTTTTACTAGTGTGTTAACCAAGCAATTTGCCACCTCATAGTCAGGTATGTACAGTATGTACGAAAATATGTTATCCCACGACTTCTCACATGAGTTTTAGAACAGGAAAACTACAACAAAATAAAAGTGTGCTCAGATTTCCAAAATATGGTTTGGCATTCAAAAGTCAAAGAGTTAATTATAAACGTAAACATTTCTTATGAAATTCTTTGAAGACCATGTTATCTTCCTTATGCAGTCCACATTAATTACATAATTTCGTATACTCTGTATGTCTTATTTGTCTCATTATTTCTACTAAGGAATTTCAGAAGCAACATCCAAGATGAAGTTGACACTTAAATGAGGCATAACCGGGAACTCTCCTGAGCTATAAAAGAGCAACCTCACGGCAATAAAACACTTCCTTTGGGTAAATCTGTGCAATTTATCCAGCGACACCTAATTACACAGACAGAGAGGCGATGATTCGTAAAGTAAGGGGTCAAAGTTAAGCAGCCACAATCATATACTCAATAAACCCCATTATGCAATATTACAGCTAAGAATAGGCGTACTTTTACAAGGACAACTGCCATAACAAGCCAAGGAATAAAAAAACCTCAAATCTAAAGCATATAATGCTTTATATATACAGTATATATATATAATAATGTATAATATTATATATAATCCATATAATACAATTTCTCTTTCTTCTGCACTATGTTTTAAGAACATTGCCTGTACATTTCCAGTAACATTAACATCAAACTGTTCATTTAAAAGGTTTATGAACATTCAAAATGTCTTTCTTTTATACACTATAAGCATTAGTGCTTGGTTATCAGAACGTTATTCAAATTCTGTAATGTTTTAAAATGTTCTACTAACAACTTAAGAATAACGTCTGTGATGTACATATTTAAAACATTAAATAAAGTTCTACTAATAGTGTTGCAAAATCTTTTGATAACTTTGAGAAAACATTTAAAGATTGCCAATATTCTGAGAAGCTGTTAGCTTGGTACTCGGTCTTACAACCTCCTACACCACTTTACAAGTGACCATTTACATTCCAACCATTAATAGCAGAACCACATTTCTGTTTGTTTTCCATCATTATCTGTTTCCCGTGCCACTCGAAGGATCAGAATCAGGCTAGAGAGAGGCAGAAGTGCTCTCTCTCTCTCCCACACCATATCTTTAATTAGCTCCGCTCTCTCTGGTAAAACGTGCACAATCCACCAGCTCAAAGTAATTGGCTCAGAGACAGAAAGTGTGAAAAAAAGCATTTCTTTAATTAATTTATCTGCCCGCAAGAGTAACCGGGAGAGCAGCCGCAGGCCAGTTTACAACCCCAGTTTACAACAAGGGCCCTCGCTCTTTCTCTCGCAAATACACAACACCTCCACAAGAGAATATGTAGCCTTGTAAGAGAGGAGAGAAAATCTAAGAATACATTAAACGAAGGCACTTAGCCTTCACGAGCACACACAGAGCATGTGTGCTGTACGCTAGCTTTGATTGGGGGTTCATTTGCAAGATTCTGTTTCAAAACACTACACGCTCTTATATTGACTGACAGCTCGTTTCGAATTCACTACTCATTCGGGTAGAAAATATTGATATGGGCATATTTTTCGGAGACACATTTTGTATGACTAAAACCAATATTCCACAGGTCATTTTACAAAATGGATGCTGTTTGGAACCTCATATACATACGGGTAAAAAATGACTTTAACATTGAATAGATGATGTTCATACTGACATTTCTCTAAACATATCAACAAAAAAACAAGCCACTATAAAATTGTGTATCATCATTTTATGCATCTTTACATTTTAGTTTACATTTTACTTTACATTTAGACATGCGTTATTGGAAAACGTTTTCTTGACACGTTTTTTAACCGTAACCGTGTTACCCCCGTATTTTTCCTTTTTTTTAAAGATAATGAACTATTGTCCAATTACGTCACAACAAGTTTAAAAACATATTAGCTAATGTATCGTTACAAAAACAATCACAAAACTAGAAAAGGCATTTTTTTCATAGAAATTTCCCCCATGTTGTTTTTTCAAATGTTACCTGAGCTCACGAAAAGCAGCTCACGTAGACACACATGCAGAAACTTGACAGCATGTTACAGACTGTAACATAAGACATAAGACGCACTGTAAACATTTTACGAATATGAATAACACCATAATTATTAGATAATGTGAGAGTGGTGTCACGTATCACTTTTACACCCAGGAGCCAAAATATATGAGCCCTAAAAAGACATATCAAGTGTAGAAACTGGCAAACAAGTCTAATTAACATCTCCAGTTCCAGACAAAAGCACAAATGCACACACACACACACACACACGCATACACACAAAGCAGAGCTGCCAATGTGTGGTGCCACCACACTCTGACACAGTAGATCTCCTAACACCCTCTCATTATCCAATCAGAGCTCTGAGCAGCTCAGTGACAGACAGTGTGTGAAACTGGCACTTTTTGGAGGCCAGAGGAGGCTGTCTGCCATCTCCTGCTGTAGGGACACCATGATTGGACCGTAGCTGTGATTGGCAGTGTTGATTATCTTAAAGGCACAGGACTAAAAATGATCGGAGGATGTTTTGGACTGTGATTGACAGGTCAATAGCCTTTTTGAAGTTTTACGCTTCTTGGTCGCATCCGAACGCTTTCTGTTGCAATTGCTAAATAAAACCTGCAGCCAAACACACCAGTGTTACAAATATACATCTACTGACAAACATGCGATTCTGTTAAAAACTGTCACTTGAGAAAGACTCCAACTTGTGAAAGTTTAAAAGTTTAGATTTATTTTGAAAGTTTAAGTCACATCAGCTTAAATTAGGAAAGAGGCAAATATCCCCTGTAGCTAAAAATCCTAGATTTGCCTGGTTCTGATGTTTAAAACATATTTAGGCTATACGAAACAAAAATTAAAAAGGTAAAGCATTTGCATAAACTAATTCAATAAAATCACCAGGCATACATGCCCTAAGCAAACAAAACATGCAGTGTGCTCACTTCCCTTTACCTTCACACTAAAACTAACACGGACACACACACAAACTCCTGCACACTCCTGCAAGGGCGTTTCGGTCTCCATCTTGGCTCTGGTTCAGGTTGGCTATGGTTCAGCCTCCATTGTGGCTCTATTCCAAAGCCCTCTGTGTCTCAGTTTCAGGGTGCTGGGTTGCTGGCAAAGGCCCACGTGGACACTCTGCTCACAGTGGAACCCCTTGTGTGAGGTGCCATTCCTGCTTTGTTTTCCCATTCCGGTCGTAATTAAACCACCTACAGTGTCTCACCGGCTACAAATTGGGCACTGAACAAGAAAGCAAGCAAAGATAAATGGCTCCAGGCATCTAAAACTCTGACAGGACTGATGGCATCCGACTGGGCCTGACCTCAGAAAGGTTAAAGACATGTTCGCTTAGAGAGCAATCAATTACAATGGCGACATGGCCCGTCTCACAGAGAAAATGCGGCTAATCCTTAGAAACGTCGCTAATTTGTGAACAAATGATTGAAACGACAAAACCATCAAATTCCTGCTGCTCTGTAGGGACGGAACTGTGTGAAATCCAGTTCCATTCTTCGTTCTATTCGCCCTTTCTTCTATTTCCTTATTTTATTTTACTGTATTCGTCCTTGCTGGCTTGGCAGAGTCTCTCAGCTGTTCTGCTGTGTTAGTAATTACCATTTCATTTAGGATGACAGTTTTGGGGGTAGAGGCACCATTTCAGCTGGGTCTAGTGGGAGAGGTCCTTGCCAAATTCGTTGCATGAATGGCAATTATCCCTCTACGCCAGCAATTCACTATTTTGTACTTGGCGGGTCGACGACATTGATCAGAATTGGGGGAACTGTGCTAAGTACATATCCTTGTAATAATAGCTGTTCCCTGGATGGGTTAGCAGCTACATGCTAAAAATATTGTATTAGCATAGGTGTGAAGAGGAAATATAAGAGCAAGCAAACACTAGAGTTATACTTTCTGACAACAAACTTGTAAATGGTGTTTGTCCAAGCGCCACACTCATGGACAATACTAGAGTGTTGCTATGTGGTACTAATGTGTTGTAAGTGTTTGGTGGTTGCTATGGGGTTGCTAGGGTAGACCAACATAAAATGACAAACAGACACTCAAAAGACCCCTCGTTTCCTTTTGATATTCTGGTCCCTGGATATGATGGGTTCATCCTTCAATGTTCGAAAATCATAATTTTGATTGATCAAAAAAGTAGCACAGTTCTCCTCAGTGTGATTACAGGAATTACACACAAACAATGTGGGTTACATATCTAAGTTGTAATATCTAAAGACACATCTAAAGTAACAGAACAAACAAACCTCTAACCTAGTTACCACTCATTAAAAAGTGACTGCAACTTTTGCGAGCACTTCTTACCGGTTCTGCAGTTTTACACAAGTACACAATTCAGGTAAATGCTGCCTAAATATGCGTGTGTTTGTGCGCACGTGTGTGTGTTTTATGGAGAAAGACGTGGCGGGGTGTTGAGTTATAGTGACAAGACTCCGTGCTTGTCTGTTGGAAACTGCCACAGCTCATCTAATTGCATGTCTGGTCTGAATGATGGGGCACTTAATTCTTACACATTTCACACAATTGCTTTCCACTAACACAGACCTTGAGAGAGGGAGAGAGAGAGAGCGAGCAAACATGAGCATATGGTGAGATATGCAGGTACAAATACGTTTTCCCAGCACTGGTCAAGGAGATTAAACCGAAGCTTTAATGAAGAAGGTTTCCATCCTGAGAAATGCCACACTGTTCGTTTGAATCGGCCTCACTGGGGTGTGTTTTAGCGAGTGTGTGTTTTTGGCACGTCGTGACGCTTCATCCTAAAGAACAGTCGGGGGGCCCTTGGTGGGGCGGCCCTGAGATCTGCTTCTGCAACTTCAGCAGGGAGGGGTGTAACGAGTCCAAGCTAATATATTCACCAGCAACGATTAATTCCACCAAAGCACTTAATTACTCTAATTGATCTTTATTAGCATCAATTAAAACAGGACACTGGGGGAAAAACAAGGTCCTGATTCTTGTAGGCAGGGGAGGTGAGAAACAAGCTTAGAGGACAACCTAGATAGCTGGGTTAATCCTGATATATCTATCGGGCTAAAAGGAGAGATGGATTAACTAAACCTCTTAGGAGAACACAAACAGGACTAGATCTTCTTCAGAAGCTGCGGTTGCCATGAACCTGCAGATCTTTGCATCAGTCTTTGTGAGCGCGTGTGGTCTGCTGGCATATATGAATGTTTTGTTTGGTATTAGGTAACCTGGAGGGATCTGGTTGGGGTTTTTAAATGACTCTCTTGCTACCAACATCCCTATATCACTGACTCAGGAAAGAATTCTCCCTCACACGCTTTCTCGCTCCCCTTTTTGTCTGCATAAAAAGAACGGCTTATGTAAAATAATAAATTATCCGTGGCTGCATTAACAGGGATGTAAATCGTTCGGCAATTATGTTTTAATAGCCTTTTAAGAGAATGAGTAATTGGGGGTGACATTACTGGGGTTGATTATGCTAACCCATCTCATTCACTCTCTCTGTCAGGCCCCTGGTCAGTGTGCGTGTGTGTGTGCTGTTTTCAGTGAGCTGTGTATACTCAGACTCAGTCATGGCGGTGTGCGGGCTGGTCTGCAAGCATTCAAGAGCATTAGTGAGCTGATCTCTGATCAGTGAGGATGTATTCTTTTTCATTTAATTTTTTATTTTACTAAAGTCTCCACTTCTGTACACTGACAGATAATACCTGCTCACTGCTGGATCAGCTAGTTCTTTTATCACTATATTGTTCGTGTTTAAAGTGCTTTCATGATCACAATTCTCAGCCCCTAATTTCCTGTCAACAAAATAACAATAACAGAAAAAGACACAGTATAAGTGAGTTACACTATAACCTCCCTAAAACCATTGTATTTAAACCAGACATATCTATGGGGCATCCCAGGGAATCATGCAACATGGCCCCTCCCACAGGCAGTGATGTCATT
>JAZGTI010016615.1:0-12680 GCA_036877585.1 Botia kubotai
TGTCAAGAACACATCAAAAAGCTGCTGTAACAGTATACTGTAACCATTTGGCACTTAAAAAGCACGTCCGACACATAATTCCCCGTCTTCTTTTACTGAAGAATATTTTTGACGTACTTACTTACCGGTAGTCTTATTCGTCTTTTTTCTTAACTTCTTTTGAAATTGTTGAGCGACGGGCACGCGCTGAGCTGTTGCTGTCTGTGCGCGCAACAGCGGCAGAGAGGGAGGGAGGAGCGAGCGGGGGAGAGGGCTGGCTACTGTGTACGATCGAAAGTCTAGAGCGGCATATGAAATGCATAACTGATGCTACTAAAATTTATAATGGCCAGTTGGGTGGCCAGTGGGGTGGCCAAGAGTCGGCCACCCCATGGTGGCGCCACTGCCTCTATTCCTTCTAGGGGAAGATTGTATGCCCTGAAGTGACAGCTCTTTGTGTCATGGTGTGGGGGACACCATGGTGACCTGGTTCACTGCCCCGTTGGTTCAGTGCTGGAGTTTCTTAAAGAGCATCTGTGTAGGGTTGGCTCCAGTCACCCTTAAGGTTTATGTGGCTGCCATGTCTGCTAGCCACAAACCTGCTGATGAATCCTCTATCCAGAGACATTTCCCGGTGATCTAGTTTTCTGAGAAGCATTGTTTTTAAAGGCCAGCCAGATAATGTTTCTTTGATCCAATAAGATCGCGTATGTACTCGCTGGACAAAAACAAGCTAATTATTGTCATCATTTCTGCTGATCAGGTACTACAAAATATGTATATTTAATGATGATTTATTATATGCATTTTCCTTTGAGCTGAATAAACTATTCCCTGAATGAAATAGTGTTTTAGACAACACAGTTTTGTTGATTTGACCCTTGATTCGCTACATTATTATAATGGTGGAGAATAGGTCCTTAAACATTGAGTGAATTTGTTCATAAATAATTACATCTTTGGTGTAAAAGAAAACTCAATATTAATCCTCTTTGCATTTATTACACATAAGCTAAGGCATTCTCCTTTTAAGCACAAGTCTTTAGTTTGACTATATCCTCAACACATTTTCACGGTAGCATGAGGTATAAAAATACTTGTAGTAACAATTTCTGACACATTTAGAATAGTCTACAACTGAACAATTTATTTTACCCGACAGGTTACACCCAAATCAAGCCTTATTAGTCGTTACAGAACTAAAATAATTAAAATGGCCAGCATACCAGAAATAACAGAATTCATGTCATACCTGGCAATTGGGACACACAGCAATAGTGTGGGAAGTTCTGGTTCCTAAAATGCTTCCTTGATTCTTTTGCCTAGCCACCTTATATACACATAAGACAACGAGTCATAAATTCTATGGCCAAATCAAGATCTGAGTTCTTGTGACATGAAGAGACACCCCACTGGGATAGTTAACACTACAAAGTTCAGGTCTCCTGGGAAAGACACACCCATTCCAAGGATGTAGATTATTTTCTAAGCTTTTAATCCCTTAGAACAATGTATCCCATAATAATAGAAATGAGACCCTTGGTAAATGGAAACTCAATGACATCACACTGTATGCTGCCTTACACCTAGCTAGCTGGTTTGCTAGACTAAGGTGTTTTTTCCCCAGACTAAGGTACCAATGTGGATCAGTCCACAACGCTTCAGATTACTCATTCTCCTCTCCGTGTCGGCAGAACAGGAGAAGCTTTACTTATGCCCATGTTAGAACACCTCACTTGAGAAGACATATCAGCCTAAAAATTGTCCAGCTACCAAACAGCCAATAAGATGTAAGATTAAGGAACCAATATCTATGACCTATGAGGTGTGTGGTCAGCCTTCGTCTCTTCATTGAGACAACCGAGAACTTTCCCCAAAGCCTAATTTTTAGAAGCATCCAATTGAGACGTTTATGAAGCATATGATGCAATGGTTCCATAGGAAGGGAACAAGACACTGCGTCCCTTTGTCATACTTTTTGCATGCCTGTGGCTGGAATTATTTGCTTCAGCTTATTAAAAGGTATTTTTGTTTTGCTCTGGCTTCTTTTTATAGCTTCCACATTTCACTGACACATCATGAGTAACCCAAATCAGCACTGGACTAGTGGCACACCTGCTTCAGATGCCATCACGCTAAAGGCATTCCACAAAGTCATACAACACAGCATCTTGTTCACTTCTCAGGAAACCATGGTTACAGCTGTAACCTGAGACTAATAAAATATAACTTCTTACTTTTTCTTTAGACTTCAGGGTGAAACAGGTCTGTTCTACAGTGTTCCGTTTATTTTTTACTGTTAGACGGATAACATTCAGAGAGAACCTTGTTTTATTTTCCTTTTTTGTGAGACTATTACCATTACGCATTTGTCTACAGCCACATGGGCTGTAATTATCATTAATTTACCATTTAGGGCTGGGTGTAGGGCTTTTGTATTGCCCTGAAGGAGTTTGTCTTGTTGATACACACAATCCAAATAAAAGCAGCTGAGAAGAAATGTTATATAAAGCTATTTAATGGACATAATCCGTATAGAAATAAGCACATGCATAATGACAGCTTGTATAGGCCAATTTTCTTGTAAATTTTTCATAGTGTCACGTGAAACAGCATCTCAGATCTGAATAGGAGGAATACAGATGCGTGTGGTGGTCTTAATACAGCTAATAATTATAGAAATTTGAATATATAATAATAATGCTACATTGCTTAGATTGCAGGTTACTTTTACAAAATTTGTATTTTCAAATGCAACTCTTTGACTTACATAAACACAATTTAATCCTGATAATAACAACTTACAATGTACTCATTGTAACGATGACACTGGGACGGTGGGATTCATGTCCAGTGTTTTATTAGACAGAATAATCCAAAAACAGGCAAGGGTCAAATACCAGCAAACAGAGCAATGAGGGTGGGACAAAATCAGAACGGGTAAACAGGCAGTAGTCAGGGCGGGTGGCAAACAATCACAAACAGAGTCTAAAGCAAAAACAAGAGGCAGGCAGCAAAGAATTAAACACGATAAACAATTCAAATGGCACCAGGTAAGCAATCCGGGAAAACACTCTGAAATGTTTGACATAGCAAACCAAGACATTGCAATGAGCATAGTGCAGACCTGGGCTTAAATAACCGGGCTAATTTGAAACGGGTGCCAAACAGGAAGTAATCAGCCCTAGGCACGTGGAACATGGGAAATGAAGTCCAGAAGAAAACTAATATTCTGGCGAGGGCTTCCTCTGGTGTCAGGGAGGAGGCGGAGCGACGGCCATGTTTAAACTTTAAACATCTTTAAACCTGCATACACTCCTAAAAAACATTCTACTAATAAAGGTTCTTCACAGTGATGCCACAAATGAACCAGTTTTGGCTGTCCAAAAAATGTTTTTAAAAGAGTTATTTCTTTATTACATTTTTTCACTACAAAGAACCTCTTGGATGTTTAAGGTTCTTTATGGAACAATACAACCATACAAAGAACATTTTAAGAACAACATTTTAAGAACTTTTTAAGAGTGCAGATATCCTATTAATTTCCGCTCCAGACAGCAGTAACTAATATACATAATAAGACAGATCTAGTTCTGACTTTGTAATTACTGAGACTTACAGTTTCAAAAACAATTACAATTTAAGGAAGTGTGCTTAATTGTCATATCCACTGTGAAGAACATTGTTTACCTTGAATCAAATGTTGTGGGATAGTTGGGTTCAAGGCGTTTGGCTCTTTAGAACATATAAAAAACTATGGAAAAAATGATAGAAAATTATTCCCAATCACAGACCCCCATAAAACAGTGGTCAGTTACAAATCACCTTTTTAAATCTTATTTTGACAATATATTTCCATTGGTTTCCTGGATACAGTCATAATGTCATGGTCTGTAACAGTTGCATAATATTCATGGGATTCTGCAGTCTGTTGTTTCTGTCTAAATCAATGAAAGAATACATCCTGCATGTTTAAAATGTCATTGATGTTGAGTTAAATCTGATGTTATGTTTAGGCCAATAGTGCGGCCTAAGGGACCTTTGTTATGTCACACCAACCCTAACCAGCATACTTTCAACACAGGGAGTATATTTTACCTGAATGTCCATTAAATATGATGGAGTGAAAAGTTTCTCACCTGGAGCATGGATTACTCATTTTACCTGAATGTAATTTAAGCAGCCTCCAGTAGATGTGGACAAGCATGTCCCACAAGGGGGGGGGGGGGCAAATTGACTCCCGCTGTATATGATGATGGTCTTAAGTGTCAGTTACCGAGGGAATATGGATGAACAATGAGCGGCAGAGAATGGGGTTGCATTATTGGGTGGAGCCGTGCCCTGCCCTTATAAACATGAGAGAACTGTAATCTGGTCACATCAGCCCCCAAACAATTGAGAAAAAGGAAAGAGAGAGTAAGTGAGACTTAAAACAAAATGATGACAAAAGGAATAAAAGGGAGCAATAGAGGATTAAACTGAGGAAGACTGAAAGCAAGACTGGGTCCTCCAGCCAAACACCTTCAACCATCAACCAGCACAGTGTAAATACAGACATTTTAAGGACTTTCACAGACTTTTAACTCTTATTGTAGCTACTGTATATACCTATGAGTACTAAGTTTTATTAACACTACAGTAATACAGTGTGCATGTAAAGGATGTATCATTATTGTACTCTTGTAATGCATAGTTATTCCATTTTTAGATATTTAAATTCAATATTATAACACTCCTCATAACCTTGTAAATCTGATATCTGATAACTAATTGTATGTAGCTAATATGTAGCAAATATTATACTCAACTGTATAATATTTTGTTCTCTAACTATGGCTGGGGCTCCTATTTCAATGTGATTCAAAGAAATTTTCTTTTATTATCAGCTGGATGACATTGTATATTTGATTACTTAGAAGAGTAATACAGTTTGGGTATATGCAACAGTATTGAATTAATTTTGTCTAAAGCCCTCAATTTAAGTGTGACTACCAATAGTAGTAATTTAAATTCTAGCAAACACCACTATATATAAAGAAAAATATATATTTTAAAACAATATGTACTTAAATTCAGATATTTCAATATTTTTTAGAAGCATGAATTTAAAATCTTTTCAATCATTCAAGCAAAGCTTTAAAATCCAAAACAGAAATGTCTTTATAAATAGTGTCTTGCTTGAAGGAACACATGTTGGAGTAGAAAACTTTAAAGCTGCCTAGATGTTAAAATAGCCAAGGGGGTAAAGACATAATTGGTCCACCTTACATTTTTAAACAGATGAGTGCACCGTTTTATTACATTTACAGAATCTGCCTCTGCTCTTTGAAGCTGTGCCCTGGCACTTAGTAATTTGGTAACAGGTTGGAAGTGGGCTATGGGGTAAAATGAGACTCTGTTGTCTTGGTAACAACCACCTACAATCATCACATTTTTTAATCAACCACAGAGCAAAAGGTAAAATATAAGCACATAGTAAAAATTAGCTTTACTTTGATTCTGATATTCTAGGGAACAATTAAACAACAACCACCATACAGGCAAAAAAAAAAAAAATTTTGTATATAATATAACCCCATAATTAAGCAAATTCACAGTAAAATTGTTGCTGTCACCATGACATCTCAACAATTGACACAGATGTTGATGCCTTCTCTGTTTTAATTGCTGCACCTCTGGATCTTGTGTTGTGAGAAGTGAAATGAGAATGCAAAGTTTTACTTATTTACTTATTTAGTTTTACTGAAATAGGGGAGAGAGTGTGTCTTTTCTTTAGCAGTTGTGTATATTGAATTTATTTGCCTAATTTTATCTCCAAACTAAAACTTTGCTATAGTTCTTGGGTAAACAAGTAAAGACAATAGACTCACATCCACTGGCTAACATTTTGACAAGGTCTTCCAACCTAACTGAAAGGTAAACTGTCTTTAAGGTTAAACTATAGTGGTCATTTTTATTGGGGCAAGTCGTCACACATTTTAAATGTTATAATTACAGTGTTTTACCAGTCACTGGATGGTGATCTTCAGATGGAAATAGACATTCATCCTCCTTACATCTGCCAGATGATCAACTCAATGCCTTGCTGTATCCATCCCCGGATAAGTGCAATGTATTGTGCTGTTGTCTCATAACGTCAGTTTATTCTACTAATCCTAACTCTAACCCTAACATAACAGTCTACTAATACTCTAATAAGAGTTAGCTGACATGTAGTTGCAAAGTTACTTTTTTAAATGTTTAATGTAATTAAATGTTATTTATATACCACTTTTTACAATGTTACATTGCTTCAAAGCAGCTTTACATAAAGAAACAAAGAATAATAATAAAACACAGAACAAATTAGTGTAGAATACATACATACATGCATACATAAAATATATACAATAAAATATTGACATTTACAATTTACAAAACCCTAGGCTTAGTTAGACGTCAGCAGTTTTCCAGCAAGCAAGCCATCAGATGGAGAAAAACCTTGGGAGAAGCCAGGCTTGACCAGGAGGGCCAGTTCGCCCCTGGCATGTTTAAAGCTGCAATTTGTAACTGTCTTGGATACAAACAGAACTGATAATGATTTATAGTTATTTATTAGTAAAAAACTGATGGTTTCAATTATACTGATGGTTCCATCGGGCACTGAGGAATCATGCCAACAAAAAACGGTGAGGCATAATGTTACTAATTGCAGCCATAACATCACACTGCTTTGACTAAGCAACTAAGCTAAAAGTAGGCATGTATATAACAGTAGATTTACTAAAGAAGTCTATCAAATCCTGATGATCTGTCTCAGGGGTCATTTCATCCTGTCCCCGACCATCTGGTCCTAAGAGTTTTGGATCCAGCTGACTACAGGACCTTGGGGAACGAAAGACAGACAGATTTAGTGTGGAGCCAGTACATCTGTTCTTGTGGGAAGTGTTCCTGGTTCTGACTTTACCTAATTAATGCAGCCTAATAAATAATGATGCAGTAATAAATCCATATAACTATGTGTAGGCTAGATTAAATAGGTGGGTCTTTTGTCTAGATTTAAAATGACAGCGTGTATCTGCCTCCCGGACAACACTGGGAAGACTATTCCAAAGTTTGGGTGCCAAATACAAGAAGGATCTACCACCAGCACTTATTTATGAAATTTTGGATACTAACAGTTGGCCAGAATTTTCAGATTGCAGTGAACTCGAAGGACTATAATAGGAGAGGAGCTCACTTAAGTATTGAGGAGCTAAACCATTCAGGGCCTTGTAGGTAATAAGCAGGATTTTAAAATTTATACGATGCTTGATAGGCAGCCAGTGTAGATTTAACAAAACTGGGCTTATATGGTCATACTTGTTAGTTCTCTTGAGAACTCTGGCTGCTGCATTCTGAATCATCTGGAGTTTTTGGATTAATCTCGCAGGTTAGCCACCAAGTAGGGCATTGCAATAATCAAGTCTTGATGTCATGAATGCATTAATTAATTTTTCAGTGTCTGGCTTCGAGAGAATGTGCCGTAGTTTTGATTTTTTTTTTTTGCAGTTTTACAAAAATATTGGAAATGTGGCTTTCAAAGGACAACTTGTCATCAAAAATAACACCCAGATTCTTGGCTAATGAAGGATCCATCAAGAGTAAAGCAGTGTTCTATGTTGTTCCATGTGGAGGGTTTTTTTCAAATAAGAAAAACTTCTGTTTTATCTGAATTTAATAGTAGAAAGTTGCTAGTCATCCAAGTTTTGGTATCGACTATGCATTTTGTTAGTCTCTTTTCAACAGGTCAGGTCTACCCCAAAAATGTTTCCAATTATCTATGTAACCTATATTGTTCTGTGAACCCCACTTAGACATTCAGCCATTTAGTGATGACAGTCTGCTATGCATTTCATTACCTCGATAAACAAGGAGGATATTACTCTGTCTGACATTGTACTAGCAAGTTCACACAACTTTTTAATATTATCTTTAGTAACCCCCGATTGACGGAGACGAACATAATTGCTGACATGTATAATAATCTTGCTAAATTTACATTTAGCTTTAGCCAGGATGTTTAAATTTGCTTTAATGTCAGGGGCTCTGGCTCCCGGTAAACATTTGACTATTGTGGCTGGTGCCTCTATTTTCACGTTCTGTACAATAGAATCTCAGATAACTAGGGCACTTTCAACAGGTGTCTCAGTGGGTGCGTCACTGAGTGGGGAGAATCTGTTTCCCTACATTTATCACATGTAAAACCCTTAGCGCTGACAGAGAAGGCTACACTAAACATGTGGCAAACAGTGCATGTTACAATAAGAGAAGTAGATGCCATGACTCACCATGATTTACGAGTTATTCCTACTTACCACATTTTTTTGATAAACTCGAGCAGATGAAAAATGCAGGGGACAGCTGACCGGCTAGCGCGGTGCTAACCGAAATGGGGCGTCTGTAGTGAATAACAATCAGAGCGGCTAGCGGTATCTAATTAATTTAATATAATGTAAACAATACACTAACAAATTACGTTAATAATTATGTCTAATTTATGTCTAAAGTGGACAATCAAAAAGTGTAATCCAAGATTGTAACCCAAGATTATAAAGTTAATAAAAAGTCCAGTTAAAAGTCCAGTGCTGCATTCCGTAGCAGGTGAATTTAGCAAAGAATTATCCAATCATCCAATTTAAACCTGTTTTGCATACAGAGAAATTTGATGTTTTTTGACACCCTCGGCCACTGTTAACACTGTTTCCTCATCTCTGTTAATCCCACAATCCACCTAGAGTGTCAGGTTTTCGTGGATAGGAACCCAGGCGCAGACAGTGGTACAGAACGAAACTTTATTATAACAAATCGAGGCAACCAAATTAGAGAAATAATCAACTAAACTAGCAAGCCACAAGAGGGTGACATAGAAGTACACAAATCTAAATTGAACACAACAATAATCAGAAAATAAATATACACATAAAGCGAGGCAAGAAACAAAAAGGAACACAATATAAATAAATGTCAACTAACATAATAGTAACTAAGGAAACGCTATAAAGTACAACAAAGAGTAACTGATTAATACTAAATTAGTAAACGGACATGAACAAACAGGAGACTACAGACTAGACACCAGACATTAACTGACAACACAACCACAACGGAAAAAATTTCTAGGAGCTGTGAACACGGAACAAAGACAGAACAAGATCTGTGACAGATACGTGGCTGCGACTAGAAAAGAATTAAGAACAGCAATGACAAACAACAAGGCTGAGACTACACGCAACAGGCTAGAACAACGCTCAAAAGCGACAACAACCAATTGTAACAACACCAACATGAACCGGCACAAGACAGCAAACACGAAGGCAATAAATACACAAGGGGAACAATGATAGCAGGTGAGTAACATTAACAGAAAGGAGTAACGGGGAAACAAGGAGGCGGGGTGATGACGCAAGACCGGAGAGCACATGGCAGATGAATATGCAAATTAGCCATGTGCTTCCACACATAACGCACACCCAGAGCGCGAGTCTAGACTCAAACCATAACCGAACTAAGACGAGAAGAGTCGAAGTCCCACTCAGACCATCGACCGACTCGACGGAGGAGGGGGTAAACAAGACCAGACAAGACACATAACTATGACACAGACAGACAGGCGAAACTAAGCCACGAGGGTGTGTGGACAACATAAGACCGAACAGGAACAAGACATGAGACAAAACAGGTAAGACATTGGACAGGACAGGCAGGAATCTCGAGAAGACGGACATGACACTAGACAAGACAGGCGAGACTCTCAACAAGGCAGAGATAACAGGTAGCACAGCGGGTAATACAATAGGTAGGGACACAGATAGGGTATTAATTGAACTAAAAAACATGGGTAAAGTAACTGTAAGGGGATTAACAGAACCATTAAACAGAGACAAAATAGGAGACACAGTCTGGGTGGCAGAATATGAGGGAAGGTTAGGGTGACGAGCCAGACTGGGAGTCCACGAGGACGTAGTCGGCCAGGACCTGGGCTGACCACCAGGAGAACCAGCAGACTTTGGATGTGGACCTCCTATTCTTGGCTTTGAGCCCGGCACGCCGACCAGAAGAAGACCCGGCACACCGTCCGGAGGGGGACCCGGCACGAGCCCTAGAACGAGCCCTGAAGACAGCCCTGGAGCGGACCCTGGAACGAGCCCTGAAGCGGACCCTGAAATGAGCCCTGGAGCGGATCCTGGAACAAGCCCTGGAGCAGACCCTTCAATTATTAATGAGAAAGTCATGAAAAAATTTACACACCCCAGACAGATGCGCACTTCTTTAAATATAAGTGATTTGCTTATTTGTATATTAAGTCCATGTTTTAATAAATCCATCTTAATACATTAAGACATAATACATTATACATTTATCATAAAACAACATTTTACATTGTTTACAGAATGAAATCACCAGAGTTCCACCCTAAACCACTGGTTAATGTTACTAAAAATGCTGTTTTATCATAAAAACAAAGCCATACAACAAAACCAACAACGTTTTTATGGCATCACATTGTGCGTTGTGGGTAATTAGAGGTTACTTACCTTTGACTCATTTGTATCATGTCTAGAAGTCAGGAGTGGTTTTAGAACACGTGGCAAAATTAAGGCAATGAAGCCAGAGTCAAGTTATTATTATGTTTTCGCAGTAATGTTAGTTAGGTTTTCTAAAACATTATACATATCAAAAATGTTATTCTTGTTGTTAGTTGTTAGTGGAATGTTTTAAAAGTGTTACAGAATTCAAATTAAATGTTTGAATAATGTTTTATAAGCAAGCAATAACGTTAATACCAATGTCTAAAAAACTGGACATGCTCTTAAAACTTTTAAAATATTTTTTTTACCTTTTTATTACCTAATGGAAATGGTAGGAAAATGTTCTTACAACCTAAAATTGTTAGCTGGTTAGCAGCTATTTATAAAATATTGTTATGGGTTAATAACCTTACCTCAGGCATAAGACTAAGTATGTTATAATCTTTTGATTTGCACTTAATTTCACCCTTATTTCACCCTTAATACAACCTTAATTTAGTTTCCTTAATAATCTGTTTTATTTTATAGGTCAGTGTATTCTGATAATGGACATACAGTGTGCTGTTTACAAAGTGTGTTTGTGTGTGTCAAGAGGGAAGGGTTAAGTGCACAAGTTTAATGTACTTTTCTGCGTGACTCAGCCCAGCACTCTCAGCACGCCTCAAAAGGATTTAAAACAGAACTTCAAGTGGTTAATCTTTATTATTTATTCATCCTTTCAAAAACACATCATCTAGTAAGTGAACAGGGGTTAATAGCAGGTAGGCTCAGGTTTGTTGACAAAAGTGGCTTTAACTGTCCATGAACTCCTTTGAAATTAAGCATGCGGTTCGCTCACCTCCTCCCCTCAACCTTCTTAATGTCACTAACATGCAAACTCAGCTCTATCAATGGTAATCAAATAGCACCAATGTTATGTGTATTGGGACAGAAGAACTTTGTTCTAGCCTGAACACCTTTGAGCTTGACGTTTGTAGCTGTGGACTAATTTCGCATTGTTAGGATCTTTAGAACAAGGATTGTTAGAACAACTTTATAACACTTTACTTGAATGCTTTTCAAATACAGAAAACAATTCTATGACTCATTAATATATATATATTTGATCATTTTGTTACTGTCATTTACCACATTAAAAGACTATAAAATGTATGTATGTGTTCGACTGCCCCCTTGAGCTGATGTCATGTTTTGTCATGACGCTAATCATTAAACATGCAAGAACCAGGGAGATTCAGTGTTATTGACATGTCGTTGGTGTGCCGTCATGCTTTAGTTTTTTCCACAAATGTATTGTTTCACTACAAAAGGCATTTATTAACCCCCTAAAGTATGGATTGCTTTTATGATGGATGGTTGTGCTTTTTAGAGCTTTAAAATAATAAGTATCATTATCTGCTACTTTAAAGCTGAGAAGAGCCAGAATATTGTTTAATATATCTCTGATTGTGTTTGACTGAAAAAACAATGCCATATCCTCCCAGAATGTCCTGGGGGTAAGTAATTTATGGGAAAAATATTATTTTTGGGTGGACTTATCCTTTAAAGACTTTAATGCAGAATCCTGGAAAATTGCTCCTGTAAAGTTATTCTTCCTGTAGCTTAGTTGGTGTCACACAGCAGTTCCTTAGACATGCTCGCCATTCTTAATGTCCACAGATTTATTAATTTATTACAAATTTTATTAATCTGTCCTCTGGGAGCTTTCAGCACCACTCAGTGCCTTCAGATCCTGCTAGACACTTGAGCGTTACACAGCGCATATCACCTCAGCTTCTCAGATTAACCGCACAATCCATTATTAGCGATTTTACCCATCCCCCAGCTCATTGTATGCACTTTATTTTAAGTGACATTAATTTTAACTGTGAATACATTGGGTGGTGTAATGACAGTACAACTATTAATTTATTGCATGTAAAATAAAGTTTTGGAAACTTAGTAATGATCTATGGGATTACAAGATGTGGTCATATTATTAGGGAAAGATGACTTTTGACTAGCTGCTGCCTCGTTTTCTCCTGCAAAGAGTTGAGGGTAAAATTCTTGGCTTAATCATTTACATTTACATTTAGGCATTTGGCAGACGCTTTTATCCAAAGCGACTTACATTGAATTATACTACACATTGATCACTATACATTGAATATG
>JAZGTI010016616.1:0-12679 GCA_036877585.1 Botia kubotai
TCACGTCATATAATAATAACAAGTAACGTTAAATCTGGTGAAAACACCACTTAACAGCAGCCACGAACGGTGTCTATCCTTGGCGTTATAAACGTCGGATCGCCCTGAACTTCCGGGTGGGGTCGTCACGTGAAAGGTCATCATGAGGGTCATTCTATTTACAGATAAAACATTAATTAATTAATTTTACTAATAGTTCGATTGGGCAGGCTGTTGCGAATTCGTTATTTTTATACATTTTTTATTTTTATATTATTACAAAAAATAATCTTAACAAAAGGGCACTTTGATCACTAGGGGCCAAAAGGGCAGGTGCTCAAGCACCCTCCGCCCCCCCCCTCTGCACGTGCCTGGCGATGTGTTCCATCTGTGATCTTGAAACGCTCAAGAAAGTTAACTCTTTAATGTAACGTTGTATCTTTCAAAAGAAAAGTGGACCTCGCACATGCACGTTGATAAAAAACTAAACTAAAAAGCTAAAAAAGCACATGATGCAGTGCATACTACTTGTTATATGTGTAAATAACACTTATATATAAAACTTTAAATTAAAGGTACATACACTACCTTGAGTTTGAATCAATGGTGTTGAGTTTGAAACAAAGTTTAATAAAGGACCCTAGCCAAAGCACTCTAAGACACTAAACTGTAAGCAGATAATCATCCAAAATAATCATCCAAGCATTGCAAATGTCTGATGAATAAGCAATGTGTTACGGAGGAGGTTCCCGCTCCGCCCCCTGCTGGCCGCCAGCGGAAACCCTTGCCAGAATACTAACGGCTATCTAGAACTACATTTCCCATCAGCCCTGTATCCTGGACTGATGAGCTTCCTGTTTGCCACCTGGTCTCATTTACCTGCACTATAAAGCCCAGGCCCACGATTGAGTCTTTGCAATGTCTTGACGTTTTTGATACTTTGCTGCCTGCCCATTGTTTTTGCTACGGACTTTGCGCTTGTTGATTGTTTGCCACCTGCCTCGACCCTTCACTCAAACTGATTTTGTCTTGTCTTCATTGCTCTGTTCACCGTTGTTTGACCATTGCCTGTCTATTGTTTATTCTACATATTAAACTGCATATGGATCAGCATCTCCGTTACACAATGCAACTCCATCAAATTAACTCTTAGTTATTAGTTATTTTTAACCTTGTCGTATTAGATCTTTTCTGCTATAGTTTCTAATCATGACTAATACTTGAAATTAAAATTTAAATGTGGAATTAATTATAGCTTAATTTTTAAAAATAAGACAAACATGACTCTTGATGATCTATGAAATTTGTGGATCGAATTGTCTGCCAGCAGTCAATTTAAAAGGGATCTTCTTGTCAAATCCTCTCACACCTTTAGCTAAATAAATAATGTCTAGATATAAAACTTGAAAATAAAAGCTACATGCACTACCTTCAGTTTAAATCAATAACTTTTTCGTAAACATTTTTAATTAATGTGCTTTGACCCTAAAGCCAAATAATTTTTTCAGGGATTTTTTTTTTTTGGTATGTGGTTATCCAATAACTGCAGTATATGATAAGCTGTGTTTCTGAATGCAGTATGTTCCAGAGTTTACAGAATAACATGTTAATGTACTTTAATTTGGTAAGAAAATATCTAAAAAAAACAAGCTAAGAAAACTAGCTTTTACATTGAAGAAAGTGTGAGTAATGCTTGCCCATTCAAAACTCACTAGGGTATTGTGGGGCATTACTATGCAGTTGCTAGGGTGTTCTGGGTTCTTGCTAGGTCGTTGTTTGGCCCAGATAAAAAAGTAATAAAATGTTGCCAAGTCTCTATGATATTCTGGGCTGTGGGAAAGTAATAAAACACCTACCCTCAACAATCTGTTTTTAGGTGTCTTTCATGTCTATAGCAGCGGTGCAAGACTTACATTAGACAACTACTCAGAACAACCCCCTAACTTTTAGTATGGCCAAAA
The DNA here is from genome assembly GCA_036877585.1 of Botia kubotai. Classification (NCBI taxonomy): domain Eukaryota; kingdom Metazoa; phylum Chordata; class Actinopteri; order Cypriniformes; family Botiidae; genus Botia; species Botia kubotai. Next base: position 1,941 of record JAZGTI010016616.1, read on the forward strand.
ATAACCGTTTAATTTACAAGTAATGAGTAGAATTTTGTCCTGTCTTATATTGCAGCTAGGACACATGTATTGAGACAAAAGTTTGTGATATACATTACATTACTTTGGAAGAAGTGCTCTCTCTTTAGGACAATGGTATTTGTTTTGGATGGTATTTTGTAAATCCACCCTAGTTTCAGAATCTTAATGACAGTAGAGTAGTTTCCTCTCAGGGCCTGAAATCTGAACAAGGAGCGCTGATAGAAGCTGAAGTACCACTTTACTGTGCAAACCCAAGTGGACTGAACTGGAGAAACATCCAATTGGTTTAGTTTAAGAGAGGAACCTGACAGAATGCTATTGTCGTCCTGTCTGTTCTTGGTTTCGGTTTCAAGAGTCGGAGTCTAGACCCGTGCTATGGGTATTCGTTTTATGTGGAGGCACATGGCTTCGGCTTTGTTTACATCTGCCATGTGCTCTCCGGTCCCGCGTCATTACCCCGCCCCCTTGTTTCCTCGCTCAGTTTGATTTCTCGCACCTGTGTGTTATTGTTCTCCGTCTATTTAATGCCCTTGTGTCTGGTGTCCCATGCTGGTTTGTTCTTCTGTGTTTCTTCCATTTTTCATCCGTGCTCCTTCTGTGCGTTATCCTTGGTCTTGCTACTCTCTACTTTGAGTACTCTCTACTCTACTTTATGCTCCTTGTTGGTTTGTTCTTGTTTCTCATTGGTTTTGTTCTCTTTGTCGTTCGCGTTCATTTTAATATTTACCGTTCATTGTATAGTTTAAGTTAAGTCCGCCTTTGGTTGTTTTGAATCTAGTAGTGTAATTGATTTTTTCGATGTTAAAATTGTGCTTTAAGTTTATTATCATTTATTTATATTTTGTATTGAATTTGCCTTTGTTTCCCCGTTTTGTGCTTTGTTTATTTTTAATAAAGTGTCTTTTGTGAATCGCTGTCTGCGATTGGGTTCTTCTCTGTGCAAGCCTGATAGCTATCAGCTAATTTACTGCCTTCATTTTCCCAAATTTTAAACACCCAAATATACAATACTCACTCACACAGTCAATGTGACTAACACTAACACAAAAAGTGGGTTAGTGGGATGAATGGAGCTGAGTTGCTGTATAAGGAGAAAATATATAATGTGAATGTCATAACATTTTGGGAGATCTATTTAAAAAAGACAAAAGCTTTAAATCAGATAAATCAGGTTGATTTAAGGGGTTAGTTGTCTAAATATTCACATTTTCTTAAATAACAAATGCTAACATTTTGTGTTTTGTTGCAAGGGTGGTGCTATGCAACCATGGTGATCTGGGTGGTTGCTAGGGCATTGCTTACTGATCAAAAGTCCCACAAGTCACATTTAAAGGCATTTGGAAAAAAATATTATAAACAAAAGTGATTGACACAAGGCAGTGTAGAATTAGAAGTAGAGCACATATTATCATTCTAATTCTAAATGTTATTTGATGTATGTATGTATGTTGCGGTGTTCTTCCACGGAAAGAATTTATATTTCACTAGCTGTTACACAATGATGCTGTGTTAAAAAGACAGATGAGCATGAGGGCTCAAGGTTTGGCTGGTTAGTGTGGTTCAGTAAGCCCCCACTGGTACAAGACCCTCACTACCAATGGTTTTGACACTGTATGCATTTTTGTTGTGCCAGCCAGCATTGTCATTTTCCCATAGCACCATAGTATTTAGTTAGGTGACATTTACGGCTCGTGATTGGCTCAAAAGCTTCTGCTTACAGCATTCAACAGAAAGATGTATGGTGCATATTTTCCAGGGGAACAGGGGCAATTGCTGTTGAGACAAGTGGGAATGCTTTATGCATTCTGTTGTAGCTTCTGTCTAAATCCACTCTGCTGAACAACCATGAGACAAGTATTTGTGTGATTATTCATGTGCCATATGTTAATACAGATGATAAATCAATATGCCTTAGATAGGAGACTTGAAGCTACTTTGCTAATTGAAGAAAAAGTGACCCTGGAGGCCAAAGGCTCACACAAGGTCTCCATGCCAGCATCCCCTGCTTTAGTGTTTAAATTAATATGGTCCACTTTCAATCAGCACTATCAATGTTAACACAATCTGCACTGCTTTCCCAAAGCAATTAATGGATGGAGTGGATGCACTGTTGTTGTTTTATACTTGTATCCTGAAGCACATCTAAGCTGTTGATTTATTTAATGGGTTTATTTTTAACTAATATTTGTAACATAATATTTTGTTGTTTGTAACATAACATTTGTAACATAACATTTGTTATTTGTAACATAACATAACACAGGGCAGAAATAGAAAATTATGATTTGAAAGAAGTGCCAAGTGTTTGTATACATGAACAAAACAGGAAAGCTAGATGTGCTGTTTTGATGATGAAGGACAGCTGGGGATGTGATAGGTTGATTGGTTTGTTGATTGGGGCAAACACCAGGGGCAAAACTAAGCTGTGTCCTTGTGTACATTTACACCTGATCAAGAATGGTATTTCACTTCAGAGGGGAGTTTGGGAGGTTGAACAGCATATTGAAACATGTTATTGTAGCTCAGCGAGTAGAATGAGGCCCTGATGCTGAGGTCACAGGTTTGATTCTCAGGGAACACACATGCTAATAAAATCTTAACCTTGAGTGCCCTTTAAGTCACTTTTGAAGTGCCAGCCAAATTCAGAAATGTAAATAACAGTCTTCATTTTTCAAGGCAATAGTTTTATGGGAATGGTATGTATGTTGTCATATAGACGCTTCTATCCAAAACAGTCTTACAATACACTTGCAGAGTCTGTTTGTAATTTGAGATTGTCATGTACTAATTATCATGTTTGTTTTGCAGAGATCCCAATAAACCAGTGCCTCAGGACACCAAGTTCATCCACACTAAGGCAAATCGATTTGAAGAGGTGGCCTGGTCCAAGTACAATCCTCAGGACCAGCTGTACCTGCACATCGGCTTGAAACCACGTGTTCGAGATCACTACCGTGCAACAAAAGTGGCATTCTGGAAACACCTAGTTCCTCATCTCTACAACCTTAATGATATGTTCCACTACACCTCCACCACCACCAAAGTGCCACCACCCGAGACAACTCAGAACTCCCTTTCCACCAAACGCCCTAATGGCAAAGCTTGGCCGTTCAACACCAAACGACCTCCCATGTCTCCGGCCTACAACAGTGAGAGTGGGAAGGAACAGTGGAATGGAGAAGAGGAACCAGGACCTCTGGTGGTAGAGAACCCACGGGATTATTCAACCGAATTAAGTGTGACTATCGCAGTTGGGGCTTCACTACTTTTCCTCAATGTTCTCGCATTTGCTGCCTTGTACTATCGTAAGGACAAACGGCGTCAGGAGCAGCACCCTCAGGCCAGTCCGCCACGAGCTACCGCCACCAATGACGTCAACCGTCACGCCCCTGAAGAGGAGATCATGTCTTTGCAGGTCAATCAGACACACCATGAGTGTGACGCAGGGCCGGCCAGCGACCCACTGCGGCTGGCCTCACTTCCCGACTACACACTGACTCTGCGTCGCTCGCCTGATGATATCCCGCTGATGACGCCAAACACCATAACCATGATCCCCAACTCACTGGTGGGTATGCCTAATCTACACCCATACAACACCTTCACAGCCGGGTTCAACTCCAGCCTGCCACATTCCCACTCAACCACACGTGTATAGCTTTGCGAAGATCGAGAAAAGGGGTGAGGGGGTGTTAGGTTTTTTGGAAACATCACAATGAGAGAAGGAGAATCAGGACAATGATGGACACAAAAGCATTTTGAATTTGCTACAAGTGGTGACAAGTTTTATCCAGATGTCAATTTGTGCAAACCTGCCAAAACAAAACTGCTTTCTTTGCAAAGGAGGAACGTTTCAAGCAGTATTTTTTCTATTCATCATTTTAAAAGAAAAATGCCTTTTTGAGCAGAATGGGTGAATGAGGCGATCACTTTTTCTTGAATAAATAACAAAAAACGAAGGAAAGTGCATTTTATTTTAAAAAAAGTGGCCTCTGAGGTGACATCTGCATAATATTGTTTGTTTTGCTTTTTATTTTCTTTTTTAATGCCTTATAAAGAGCTTCTTTTTCGCTTTATTTGACTACCTTTCCCTGAGATGGTTTTGTGTGGAAGAAAAGTAATGATCCGACTTGGATTCCAGGAAATGTGGAAACAGTGAATGAAAACAGTGACAGCAACACATTCTCCAGCATATCCTCACACATGGTGTTTTAACTTTTTCTTTGTTCCACAGAAAATCATTCTTTAAACTTTGCCATGGAACAAGACTGGAGAATTTTAAAAATACAGTAATTGTTTTGTTTAAAGAAAAGTGCATCTTTTACGACATTATCTATCAGTGTCAGACATTCATGAAATGCACACTTAATAATAACTATCACACAATAATCAGAGCACTGGTATGTGTGTGTGTTTGTGTATGCGTGATTCTGAGTATGAATGGAAGCATTTGAGCTACGTGTGTGTGTGTGTTGATTGCCTCTGCCATGTTTTTGTTGAATATTTGTGTGATGGGGTGGGGGTGGGGTTCTTTATCATCACATTGATTTTGTTTACCACAAGTAGTTTTAACTACGTCTATGGTCGTCTGTCTTTGCAAAATAGAATTTTTGTTATTTTAAAATAGTTACATATGTCTAATTTTACTTAAGAATTCTTAAATCTTAAGAATTCTAAATTATTATTTTACATGCAAGAGAAAACAATAGCTTAAGATTGAACTGAACTAACTGACATGATTCCATTGACTTTGTGAGCGTTACTATCAACTGAAGACTGGCAGTACACTGAATTACCCATCAGTGCAGGCCTGTTTCATTAAATATATATATAAATATGGGCATACATAGATATATGTATAGGGCTTTTATGAAGATTTTTTTCCCACTGACCTGAAATGGTAAAAATGAACATTATTAGATTAAGATGAAAGCACCAATAGCCAGCAGGCAGAGCAAGTTAGTATCTGTACAAGTTTTATCCTCAACACCATAATCTGAGGCCACAGTAAATGTCTTTTTAATAGCTCTATATGTATGTTTATGTATAAATATATTTAATATTTATTTATGTATACCAGATGTATACATGCTGATTGTGCCATGTGCCAAATTAAACCATAAAAATGGAGAAGAAAATGGCTTCCAAAAAAGCTCTATTTTTTATTTGTATGCTTTTGTTTGTTGTGTGATTTAATTTAATGAATATTTCCTATATTTTTTTGTTGTGCTTGATATTTTTGGATGTTTAATGATATTATAATAATTAAACATTAATATGGACCTTTTGCTGCGGTATGAAACAAAAAAACAACCAAAACTTCTATGATCCTTTGGAATCATTTGACAAATCGAGTTTTTTTAATTTTGAGTAACATTTCAACCTTTTTGGCTGCATTTACTCTTGGCATTAATATCCCATCACTGTGATTGGATCATCAGCCAATCATGACACAACATGTTTACACTTGTCCACATTAAGTGGCCTTATTCAATTCATATAAATTCAAATTTATTTAATAGAACTTTATTTACAATGTTGCATTGTTTTAAAGCAGCTTTACATATAATTAAAAGAAAACAGAAAACAGGAAAATTATTAAATATACAGTATGTAACACATAGAACACAAAATACATTATTGAAATTATTAAAAATTTTATTGTTGCTTATTAGTATGTTAGTAAAACTCATAAGTGATACTAAGATTGTGATTGGTTTATGAACATAAAGTTGACAGAACTGATGATAACCAAAACACATTTGTACCATTTGAATAGACATGCATCAGAAAGACCTATGCTTCACAGTGGTTTATGAAAAGGTAATATATACAGACAACCTACTAAAATGGTATTTACTTTATTGAGATTGTGCAATATTTAGTAAACTAACATGCAAAAAACAGGTATCATAGTAAGCAAGATATGTCGTTCCATCTTACATGGAGATCATGATATGGGATTTGCAATAATACCATAAAATATCTAAACACTGCATAATGAAAGAGATTGGGAGAAATATATTGGGAAGTCTTTATATTGTATATATTGTAGTTCTTTATAATAAAACGAATTTAAGAATTTACCCTAAACCAATATAAATGTCAGCAGTCTCCTAGTAAGCAAGCCAACAGGGTAAAAGTGGCAAGAAACAAAACGTCTCGCGATTACGTACATAACCTCGGTTCCCTGAGATAGGAACAAGACCCTGGTTTGATGCTATGGGGAACGCCTTTGCTGTGACCGGTGTTTGAATCTCATGTCTAATCACGCTAATGTAATTGTAGTGTTCCTGTAGCTCAGTTGGTAGAGCATTGCGTTAACAATGCCAAGGCCGTGGGGTTTGAGTCCCAGGGAGCACATGCGCTGACAAAATGTATAACTTAATAAACCGTAAGTTGCTTTGGATTTGGTCTGCCAAATGCGTAAATGTAAACATTTACAAATTTCAGACATAGCCATGGCACGGCAGTACCCGATACGTATTATGTGTGTTCTCACGTATATTAGAGCAGTTGCAGAGCGTGTCATCAACTTCTTTGTCTGAAGAAGACGTAGACAGGCGTCCGTGAGGCATGGCAACACAGTGTCTCGTTACCTTCTCAGGGAACCAAGGTTACGTACATAACCAAGAGACGTTCCCTTTTGAGGGAACTCAACACTGTGTCTGGTTTGACGCTATGGGGAAAGCAATACCAACTGCGCCATGGTTCATGTTGAAGCGCAACCACCATAGGCAATAGCTCAAACACCCTACTCGCGACAAAAATACCTCTCTCTGGGCCACTGCCCAAATGCAAGGCCCTGTAAATGTTACACTCAACACTTACAGTGATGTTTGGCATGGGATTTGAACCCCGGTCTCCCATGCCAGTGTCGGCTTACTTAGCACAACACGCCATCGGGCTAGCTGCATAAGGGCTTGGCAATAACGGCCTTCTGAAGTGAGGGTTCCAAACACTCAAACCCAAGGACTGACATCTGAGGGAAGCTGGTAGATAGAGGCTTCAGTGCTTAAACGTTGTCCTTTGACCAAGTTTTAGAGAGGCAAGGATTGTCTGATTGAAGGTCCTAGTTAGGGCAACTCAGCGCACCTAAGCGCAGAGCCCTGATAAATGTACAGCACACCAATTCACAGGGAGGTGGTTGACACAGGACTCAACCACCGGTCTTCTGTGTCAGTAATGCCACAGAAGCGGGAGACCCTCTGTAATGAAGGTGCCAAATGCTCAACCCCAGGGACTGGGAACCTAAACTTCAAATATACAATGAGGAGGGCTGAATCACGCTGGCAGCAACACTTCCTCAAGGGAAGTAAAGGAATCAGAAAGATGGTGCCTTCCGTGATCCCACAATGGTCCGGGAAACTCCAGTAGTACAACAGGAATGGTTGTAAACAAACACCAAACCAAAAACTTGTTTTGGGGAGTTTGAACCTAAAATGCATGGTCTTTTTCTGGTCTCTTAATTCTAGTGATGCTGTGTAACTGGCTCATGCCACAGGCCCGGAGCCCAACTGTAACACTGAGCTAATAGCTTCTAGCTGGACCATCAGAATTGGCTGAAGTTAGAAGGCCGCCATTGTATTCACCGGTCCCTGTGATGGTGTCTGTGTGGGTGCTTGTGTTACTTAGAGGACGGAAAATTTGGTATAATATGGTATTAAAAAATATGGTATAACACAATCACATCAGATCTCAACAACAAAATCATATCATAATTTGCCCAAGGAACAACTACAGTCATTCTCTGCTATAGATAGGGATGAACTGTCAAAAATAATCAAATCATCTAAATCAACAACACGTATGCTAGATCCTATACCTACCAGGTTGCTAAAAACGATGCTGCCTGAAATTATAGATCCTCTACGTAGTATTATTAATTCATCATTGGTGTTGGGATATGTCTCAAAACCTTACAAACTGGCTGTTATCAGACCCCTTATAAAAAAAAAACTTGATCCCAGAGAACTTGTAAATTACAGACCTATCTCAAATGTACCTTTTATTTTAAAAATACTGGAAAAGGTGGTTCCTTTACAGATATGTTCATTCCTGGAAAGAAATGGTATCTTTGAGAATTTTCAGTCAGAATTCAGACCATATCATACTACAGAGACTGCTCTCATCAGAGTGACAAATGATCTGGTTTTGCCAGCCCATCGTGGCTGCATCTCTCTTCTAGTATTACTTGACCTTAGCGCAGCCTTTTCCACCACCTCAGGTCATTATGAGTACCTTGTTATGCCATTTGGTTTAGCTAACAGTCCTTTGGTATTTCAGTCCTTCATAAATGACTTTTTCAGAGATATGCTCGAGAAGTGGGTAATCGTTTACATTGACGATATCCTGACCTATTCAAACTCCATGGATGAGCATATCAAACATGTCAAATCTGTACTAAAGCGACTTCTCGAATATCAGTTGTACGTAAAACAGGAGTGTGAATGTGACGTCTCAGCTTAGGCTGTGCGTACGTTGTGGGGGTGTGTGTGTTTTAGGTGCCGCTTGGAGGGGGTGTGGCTCGTGCACCTGACACTTGTTGGACGCAGAGATAATTGTGCCTGGTGTGTTGGTGTGGTGCGTTGGGTTTTCGGTGATCGTCTCCGGCATGGAGTTCACCCGGCTGCGTGGTGTTGAGCCTCCCGCCCGGCCCTGACACGTTTCTTCGTTTTACGTTAAATTTATGTTATTTTTGTTGTGTTAAAATAAATGTTTCGTTAAAGTACTGATGCATCTGGACTCTTTGTTGCAGCCTAAGAGCCAGCTGTAAAAAATGGTGGCTCGTCCGTAAAATTTATGATAATTACGTTTATATTTGTTTCCCTAATTTAATTTTAGTGTTTAGGGTAAATAAAATCATTTGTGCAATTCAGTTACATTTCGTCATGGGTAAGTTAAGTCTTTGTGATCGGTAGATTACAAGGTGAGGTTCTATTCATTCCCCTTTTTGGATTAATAATATTTAGGATATGTTATTTTGGTTTGTTATTTTTGTGCAAACTCCTGGGTTGAGTACACTGCCGTGGTTTGTGAATTGGACAGATTTGTCCGATTCACTACCAGCGGTATGTTAGTGTTTAAAGGCGCTCGACTCTTGGGAGTGGCATGAAGATTAGTTTAGATTTAGGTAGAATAGTGGGGGAGTGGGAATTAGTTAGAAAGGGAATTAATGAATTCGTATCTGTTTTGACCGAAGTTATATTTCTTGCCCACGAATTTGTGGTTTAGGAGTTTGGGAAATTGTTGTCAACAATGTCAAAATGGGTAAGGATGGCATCAGTTGAAGATTTTATTAAAGCTCCGTCGGAGACCTTATTGAATTTGTTGTCTAAAGCACAATTGTGGGAGCTTATAGAATTGTATGAGATTGGAGAATTAGACAAACGGTTGAAAAAAACGATTTAAAGATTATTTTGACAGAAAAGAAAAGGGAATTTTGTCAGTAGTAAAGTGTTCTCTGCCTGAAACGAAGGAATCAGTGAACATGTTTTCAGGTTTATCATTTGATCAAAAGAAAAAAAAATTAAAATAAAAAATGGACGAGGTACTTAAGCGACGTGAAATTGAATTAGTACAACTTAAACATACTCAAGAGTTGGAATCTGAAAAATTGTCAAGAGAGTTTGAGTTACAAGTACAGCGGTTAAAGTTGATTGACGAAGGTAAATTAACTCCTGAAGGTGCACCATCGAATGGAAATTTATCGCGTCAGTTTGATGTGGTAAGTAATTTAAAATTGCTTCCCAAATTTAATGAGCGCGATCCGGACATTTTTTTTCTCATTATTTGAGAGTATTGCGGAGGAACGTAATTGGCCGGTTGCGGATCGTGTAGTGATGCTTCAGAGTGTTATTACGGGTAGAGCTCAAGAGGCATTTATGGATCGAAAAGATTATCACAAAGTCTACTAGTCTACTATTCTGAAGGTGTATGAATTAGTTCCGGAAGCGTATCGTCAGCGTTTTAGAAATTGGCGGAGGGGAGAGCGTCAAACTTATGTAGAAGTAGGAAGAGAACTGACTGGGCATTTTGATCGGTGGTGCACCGCATCTAATGTGAGTACTTTTGAGGAATTGAGAAATTTGGAACAATTTAGAAACATCGCCACTGACAACGTTGCAACTTATCTAAATTAAAATAAGCCTACCACTATTGCAGAAGCCACAGTGTTGGCAGATGAATTTATTTTGACCCATAAGAGTGGATTTGTTGATCGTACAGGTGGTGTAGGATACCGGGAAAAATTTTCCTTGCATCCCTTACGAAAATTTGATGGTGCGCCTGCTGTTCGAAAACCGATTAACTTTGTTTGGGGAAAAACTGACGTTAATGTTTGCCATTATTGTTTTGGCACTGGTCATTGGAAAAATGACTGTCCAGTATTGGCAAACAGGCCGAAGTCACGAAACAAAAAGGTAAATCCTGCTGTTCCTACATTGTTAGTAGAGACATTGCCCACTTTTGTAAATTCACCTATGTTCTCTGACTCTGTTGTGGAATCAAAAATGATACAGACAAACTCTAGTTCCAATTATGCTCCATTTATTACAGATGGCTTTGTCTCATTACCTGATAGTGTTGACAAAGTGCCCGTTAAGATTCTTCGAGATACTGGAGCCTCGGAATCTTTTATCTTAGAGCCTGTGCTACCTTTTTCAGCTTTCTCAAGTGCAAAAGAAAATGTCGTAATACGGGGTTTACATTTACATTTA
>JAZGTI010016618.1:0-12678 GCA_036877585.1 Botia kubotai
CCCTCCGGTCGGCGTGCCGGGTTTCCCCTCCGGTCGGCGTGCCGGGTTTCCCCTCCGGTCGGCGTGCCGGGTTTCCCCTCCGGTCGGCGTGCCGGTCTGCAAGCCAGGAAGGGGGAGCCCTCCTAAGTCCGCTGGCACTCCTGGTGGTCGGCCCAGGTCTGGACCGACCACACCCCCAAGGATTCCCAACCTGGGTCGTCTCCCCGATTCACCCTCATGTTTTTCCCAGACTGTGTCTCCAGTTCTCCCTTTATGTCATAATTCAGTTAATTCCCTTTCAGTTGCCCTACCTATGTTTTCTAATTCAGTTAATGCCCTTGTCTTGTCCTTACTCTCTGTTCTGCCCGCTTTGTTGTCTGTTGTCCCTGTTTTGTCAAAGGTGTCTCCTGTCCTGTCTAACATCTTGTCCTTGTTGCTGAATGTTATGCCTGTCTTGTCCAGTGTCCTGCCTGTTATGTCCCATGTCTTGTTCCTGTCTGGTCTTGTTTTGTCTGCACGCCCTTGTGGCTTTTAGTTGATGCCTGTCTGTCGGACCCCCCTTCCCAGTTGATCGGTGGTCCGTGGGACGCCCAGGGTGCGTCCCTTAAGGGGGGGTTCTGTCAGGATCCTGACTCTGTCTCGTTACGTGTCAGGGCGCGGGCTTAGACTCCGACTCGTTCTGTATTGTTGGAGTTCCGATTTGAGTCAGAGTTTAAACTCGCGCTCTGGGTGTACGTTACGTGTGGAAGCACATGGCTATTGAATATTCATCAGCCGTGTGCTCTCCGGTCTTGCGTCATTCCCCCGCCTCCTCGTTCCCTTGTTACTCATTTTGTTAATTTCGCGCACCTGTTACTTTCATTTGCCTGCGTGTATTTAATGCCCTTGTGTTTGGTGTCTTGTGCCGGTTCGTGTTGTTTCGATGCGTGTTGTTTCTATGCCTGTTGCTGTTCGCTCTGTTTAAATCGTGTTCAGTAATCTCGCCCTGCTCGTGTGTGCTCGTTAGAGCTTTGGTCTTGTTGCGTGTTTCGTTGTTTAAGTGTAGTCTCTGCTCGTCACGTCTAGTCGTGCCTTGTCTATTGTTTAGCGTTCTGTTTAGCTTTGATTTTTGTTGATTTATTATTCTAGTTAGTTTTATGTTTCAAGTAACTTAGTTAGTATATCTTTCTGTTCTTACTTTTATGTTCTGATTTATTTAATAAAACTTAACCGCTGCCTGCATTTGGGTTCTTCCTCCTCTCACAAACCTGACACATATAAGATGTAATTGCAGTTGCAAATTTATTTGGAAACATTAGAACATAGTAGCTGGATAACCACATGTTTTGGAATTCACCACTTAGCATTTAACTGCTACCAAAACAAGTAATTCCGCTGCTAAGGTAATTACACAGGTAATTAAAATTACTTGTGCACCTCCTCTGCCTCAATCGGGGACCGTTCCCTAAAGGACCTTTACGTTTTTAGAACACCTGTAGATTTTTAGAGCTGGCATACCAGATACACTATCTGGACATGTGTAATAAATGTTGAGGATTATTAATGCGTTTTGTTCACAAATAAAGCATTCTTTCCCAAAGATGTAATTATTTATGAACAAGTTCACTTAATGTTAATATATCTATTCTATATCTATCTATCTATATTAATAATTGATTAGAATCAATCGATGATTTTGGGAAATCTTAATCAATGCAATGCATCAATTTATTCCTTAGGGACTCCAGATTATAAACACGAACCACCACAAGATCATGTGTAATACAAACAAGACTTTAATAACTACACTAAACACATACTACTCTAACGTACACAAACACACAACACAAATTCAGAAAGAGAGGGGCAAAGAGAAAAAGAGAACCCCTGTGTTCTTGGTCTTTAAAGAATGTCACACCCTAAAAAGTTGTGTGATCCAAACAGAGGTTGTTCTCTCGGAGGGAAAGTTAACTGTCTTTGTCTTCCAACATGCTTCTGTCTGTTACATATAGAATTTGATTGGATGTCAAGGTGGAAATTTGTGCAGTGTGTAGTGTGATGTTATGGCTGCAATTCATAACATTATGCTTCTGTCGCCATTTCTGTTGGTACGATTTCTTAGTGCCCAACATATTATCAAATATAATTAGAAGCAACAGTTTCTCATGAATAAACAGAGAACTGGCCCTCCCAGTTGAGCTTGGTTTCTCCCAACGTTTTTTTTCCTCCATCTATACATCATTGGAGTTTTGGTTCCTTGCCACTGTTGTCCTGTTGGCTTGCTTGCTGGGAGACTGCTGAAATCTAACTTATCTTAGGGTTAAATTGTAAATTGAAAACTTCTGATATTTTTATTTTATATATTTTATATATGCATGTTTTTTACTTTTGCGTGTTGTGTGTAATTCATAGTACTATTGCAAATCCACAGATTATTATATACTGTATATATTAACATAAAATGTCAAAAACATGCAGCATGGGGGAAATTGGATATAGGTGTTTATACTATATACTAATTATATGTACTATTATTATATATTCAATTATATATACTAATATATACTATATACTAATTATATTTCTATTATACATTCTCAAGTAAATATATTTACAAATAAATAACGGTTGCTTTGTGTGTTCTCAAAGGAAATGAACTGAAAGTGAATCTCTCTACATCACTTTGGGTTTAAAACAGTCTTATTTATGTGTTGCTATGGTGACCGGAGGCCTGGTTCTGCATCTGGGTGTTAATTGCATTTTGGTGGTAGTTTTACAGACACTCCAAGAGCATAGATGGTTTGTTATATTCAAACCATCAAATCAAATATATGTTATATATTTGTTTGTTATATATGTTATATTATATAGTTATATTCATTCAATATAACCAGTTATTGTGTGTCTGATCTGTCTCAGACACTACACATGCCTGTCTGGAGAAGATCCCCGTGGGAGATTTATAGCATTTGTGGAATGGGTTCTCCTGAGCTGTGGTTCTCCTCCTGTAGCATGACGCCTGAGCCCGCCACAGAACTGGAGCGTAGGCCAGTGCCTGCCACCACCTCTGCTGGTGTCTTTCTCTCGCTCCTCAGCTCCACCCCACTTGGTTACATCCTCCAGCTCTTCGGCTCTGCCTTGGGCTCCTTCACCACCAGCTAGACTGTACCTCAGTCCTCCAGGCCCATGTCTCAACCTCACCCCATCAGACCTTTGGATCCGCCTTGATTCTGCGTTCCCTCAGCTCCACTGTTGTCTGTCATCCTGGAAACTCCACTGGGTGCCTTCGTCCCTATGGTTCCACCATGGTCACTCATCACTCTGGTTTCACTGCAGATTTCTGCACCCTTTCTGCTCCACAGGGCTCCTTCTTCCCTCCCCCTTGGTCCTCACTCTCTCTGCTGTCACCTTGGTCTGCCAGTCACCAGCCTCCACCTTGCTCACTCAAGCCTGCTGTGCCTGTTTGGACTTCTGGGTTATTCATGTTGCTCTGGTCCGTCGGCTCTTTGGCTTCACCTGTGTCTCCACCTCTACCAGCTCAAGAAGTCCCAACGGATCTCCACCATGCCTCCTCCTTTTTCCTCCTTTTAGACTCTGTTTCTGTTTTATGCAAATGTTTATAAAACAGTTTTATGTTTCTGTTTTATGTCCAGTATTTATCTGTTAGATGAAATGGTATTCAGGTGCGAGTCCGGAAGTAATCAGTGCAGAGGTGGATTGTGGGAATCGTAGTCCAGGATGAAACGGTCAATATTCTGGAGATGGCTCCCTCTGCCTTTTAAAAGCCGCCGCCTCTCGCCCACGGGAGAGTGAAGTCTGGAGGTGATGTTGGTTATAATAACACTTGTCCCCTTTTGTTACAGAGAGCAGCGAGTGACCGTAAGCTGCACTAGGAACTCCCATCCCATGGCGGGGCACCTAGGGGCAGCCAACACCGTCCAGCGGATCCGCGACCGGTTCCACTGGCCTGGCCTGGAGGCCGAGGTGAAGGGGTTCTGCCGAGCCTGCACGACCTGCCAGCGCACGGCGCCCAGGATGCCTCCCCCCAGTCCGCTCATTCCCCTACCCATCATCGAGGTGCCCTTCGAGCACATCGGCATGGATCTTGTGGGGCCGTTGCCAAAGTCTGCCCGAGGGCACGAACACATCCTCGTCATGGTCGACTACGCCACCCGCTACCCGGAAGCAGTCCCCCTGCGGAAGACCATCGCCCAGGAGCTGTTTCTGCTGGCCAGCCGAGTCGGCCTCCCATCGGAGATCCTGACCGACCAGGGGACACCGTTCATGTCCCGGGTAACGGCTGAATCAAACGCTCAAGCAGATGCTCTGCCGGGTCGCCGCGGAGGACAAGCGGGATTGGGATCTCATGATCCCCTACGTCCTCTTTGGCATCGAAGAGGTACCCCAGGCCTCCACCGGCTTCACCCCCTTTGAGCTCCAGTTCAGCCGCCAGCCACGAGGACTCCTCGACGTCGCACGGGACGCTTGGGAGTAGCAGCCTGCACCCCACCGTACGGTGGTCGAGCACGTGAGGCTGATGAGGGAGCGGATCGACCGGGTCATGCCGTTAGTCCGGGAACACCTCTCCAAGGCGCAGCAGGCCCAACAGCAACCGTTTCTGCAACGACTTCCGTCGCCTGAACAAAGTCTCGGAATGTAACGGCTACCCCATGCCTCGGGTCGACGAGCTGCTGGACCGACTGGGGAGGGCCCGGTATATCTCGACCCTGGACATCACGAAGGGGTACTGGCAGGTACCCCTTACACCGTCGGCCAAGGTCAAGACCGTCTTCTCTTCCCCCAGCGGCCATTGGCAGTATCGGACCCTCCCCTTCGGCCTCCACGGGGCCCCTGCGATGTTCCAGAGGATGATGTGTTCCACATGTTCCACTCCACTATGATGTGGGCACAATTGTCTCCTGCACATGTGGAGTTGACCCTTGCTGCTGTGGGCAGCATTCGAATAGGCTAGCATCTGACAGTCCTCTAGGTTCAGAGGCTGTTAGGACTCATGGCAGCAGCAGCCAATGTGATTCCGTTGGGCCTGCTGCACATGTGACCATATCAGTTCTGACAACAAAAAAAGGGTTTTATCCCAAAAGGGTGGTAAGGGTTAAGCGCCAAGGGCTTTATAATCTTTTATGTGGCTCAGACCCCAATTTATTACCTTGGATCCCACTCTAGGAGTGTTAAGCCATTGCAGGATTCTTACATTGGACACTTTCCTCACGCGCACGGTGCGGTTCTCAATTGCTGACCAGTAAGTTATCAGTGAGATGGCCGTCATGTCTCCTGAAACATAAACTGCCTGGAAATACAAGGGCAGTGTTTCTGGCTCTGAAGATCCTTCTTTGGGCAGAGACCAGGCTGCTCTCCATCAGAGCGATGTATTGTCCAGGGCATGCAAATCTGGAAACGGATATCCTGTCGAGGCAGGGGCTAAGGCCTGGGGAATAAAGGCTCCATCCACCAGCGGTGGAGTCCATTTGGCAGAAGTATGGCCAAGTGAAAGTGGATTTGTTCGCCTCAGAGGAGTCGACACACACCCCAATGGAGCTGGATGGGTGAGACTGAACCAGAGGGCACAATGTGTCAACTTCTTGCAAGCGTGGTGCAGATAAGGCCGAGGCTCCTGGGAGTCATAGCCAGGTTTCGCCAGGGCCGAAATCGCCGGCTATTAGTAGCACCATTCTGGCCAACCTGAATCTGGTTCTCAGACATAATGTCTATCCTGGACAGAGTCCCTTGGGAGCTCCCAGTCTGGAGGGATATTCTGTCTCAGGCTCAGGGGTCGTTCTTTCACCCTTGGCCAGAGATTTGGAAACTGTGGGCCCCTAAATGGGGAGCCAGCTCTTAAACTGAGGTAGAGACCATTCTGAGTTCCAGAACTCCGTTTACTAGGACATTATATGCCCTGGGTGACACCATGTTGACCCAGTTTAGTGCTGGAGCTTTTCCAAGAGTGTTTCTCTGCAGGGTTAGCCCCGGCTACCCTCCAGGTTTATGTGGCTGCTGTTTATGTGGCTGTGTCTGCTAGACACAAACCTGTCAATGGAACCTCTATTGGGAGACACCCCCTGGTGTCTCATTTCCTGAGTGAGGAAAGCGGGTCACAAGCGGGTCCTTTTTTGGGACCTTACTATTGTTTTAAGGGGTTTATCTTCAGCTCCATTTGAGCCCCTAGAGCCAGCCTTGGATACGTTTCTGACTCTTACATCACCCAAAAGAGTAGGAGACCTACAGGCTTTATCAGCAGACCCTGCCTGCTTGGATTTTGCCCCTGGCTTTGTTAAAGCCATTTAGCCATTATCCTCAAGGTGCCTGCTGAGGCTGGTCACCCGGTAGTACTTCATGCCTTCTGTCCTCTGCCGTTTGACTTGCCGGAGCAGAAAAGGCTTCATTTATTGTGTCCAGTTAAAGCTTTGAGGATCTATGTCCACTGCTCAGGCCAGTGGCGTAGGACCTCTCAGCTCTTAGTCTGTTTTGGTGGCCACAGCTAAGGTAATGTAGTCACAAAATAGCGTTTATCTTACTCGATCACAAAATGCTATTACCCTGGCCTACAAGGTCTGTGACACCTCTGGTCATTAGAGCCCATTCTACCAGGGGTGTAGAATCATCAAAGGTTCTGTCTAGGGGAGCATCTTTAAGTGATGTTTGTGCTCCGGCAGGCTGTTCATCTCCACACACATTTATTTGACTTTACAGTTTAGTCTTGAATTAAACTCCAGGCACTTAGGTCCTCCTGGGTTGGCAAGTCTAAGTCTGCTCCTGATGTTTTTGTGCCAATGTTTTACAGCATCTGGGGCAGGCCTTCCCCCATTGTGGCATAGTGGACATTATAATTCCCATAGCGTCAAGCCTAATGCAGGGTTGAGTTTCCTTGAAAACGAACAGCTCAGTTTACGTATGTAACCCGGTTCCCTGAGACAGCTGCGTTGCTGTGCCACACCTTGGTCTTGATTGCACAGCCTTCCTTCAGAACTGAATCTGATTATGTATTTTGCAGATGCCTTTTATAGGCTTTGTGGCGCGCAAGACAACGTCACCTGACCTGCCCATAAATAGGCCTGATTTTACACATACAGACATGGTTGCGCCTGAAGCACGTTCCTCATAGCATCAAGCCTGGCGTAGTGTCTGGTTTCTTAACTCAGGGAACCAGGTTACATACATAACCTGAGAGGTTATCATCAGTTCAGTCAACTTTGTATTTTTAAACCAATTTACAATCTTAGTATCACTAATTGGTTATACTAATATACATCCTATAATGAACAATAATAAATAAATTGAATAACAAATTGCAATAATACCATTTAATTGAATTCTGTGTGTTATATATTTCAAACTTTTTCTGTTTTATGTCTTTCTTTATATTGTTTGTAAAGCTGCTTTGGAGCAATGCAACAATGTTTAAAAGCACTATATAAATAAATTTCAATTCAACTGAATATTCAGGTTAGGTCATTCATAATAAAAACTCTACAATCCTATGTAAAGTCCTGATTGTCTTGATGGTTCTACAGATTATTATATCTGATTTTACTGTAGTGTGAGGTGTGTGTAAAGAGAGACTGAATCTGCTTGGAAGAAAGTTGGGGGTGCACAATCTTAAATTGTAAGTATTCAGCATGTTGAATATGAACTTTGTGTCTGAGAAGTTTGTGCAAAATCTATTGGTTATGTGTATGTATTCTTTTAGCCTATTTATTTTGTATAAACGGTACTTTTACGGAAATACTGCAGTATAATGCTGCTCAGACAACTCAGCTTATTCAAACATTTGTATGATATCCTTCAACATGTTATACCTGCATTATCCGTCATGTTAACAGAGGCACCCACTTTGATCATGTTTTTGACAGCTTGAGTGTCTTCCTGCATCACAGCTAAATGCACCTTTGTCTCTTCAAACAGATTTTGTTTGTGGATGTTGGCGAGAGTTAGTACTTTTCTTGTCTTTGGGTTTATAATGCCTTTGCCACAGAAACCTGAAGAACAGGGATTGAAATATATAATCTTATATAATTGACATCTGTAGTAAATTCCATCTTTTCTGAATGAAATTCTGTTCTCTGTCAGCTTTTGCACAGTTTATCAACATCCATTTGGTCTTTCAGGAATTATAAGCAATTTCAAATTGCTAAGTGTATACAATTGATACTGAGCTTAATTTGTATTGTCAGATGTAAGCACTTGCCTTGACTGATGTAAGGTTTCACTTGTAGTCTCTGCTTAACATGAGTGGGCAAAGGTAAATTAAAAATCTTTTTAGACGCTTTAGTGTTCAGACCCTTAATACTTAATTTAGACCACAGTGACCTGTCAATTAATAAATTCAATATGAGTGAATTTGAGCTGCTTCAAACTTATGGCGCAGTTTAATTACATAATAATTTGTGGCAGTAACTCTGTACAATAAACATTATTGATACATACAGATACAGAAATGTAATGATACATATCTGTGATTTACCTGCATGGAGAAGTTTTCTTTCTCTTCACTCTAATCTCTGGATCAAATTTCTTTTTGCCAGGTCTGACATGTTTTTTCACAAAACGTCTCAAAACAGGGTTAGGCTTCAGGTCACACTTATCAAACAAAGATACTTCCTTATGCAGCTCATCCTGTGACAAGCTTTGTATGAAGGGAGAACTGGAGGATTGAGGTTTTGATGTAACATTGAGTGGCTTGACTGTCCTTATCAATGCATCTTTCTGTTTCTTAAACATCCTGGTTGCCATGGTATTGGCCTCTGTGTAGATTTGGCCTTCAGTGTGCTTCTGTGTTTTAAGCACTCCTAGAAAGATAAAATGTTCAATAACTGGTCCCTGACAAGGGGACAGAAATTTCAAAAGAATCATCAAATCAGGTGCCATAAAATACAGGAGTAGGTTGAATTGCGTGTTACATGTTGCAAAATCATTAGGCGTGGTGGATCAAGCATGTAGCTGACACATGTTTTTTTTCTACTTTTTTAAGTCTACTGAACAAATATGCATTTTTATTTAGGAGGCACACGGTTTTCTGAGACTTAAGAAACTTTTCTAAAAAGGTACACTCTACCACTCATCTACAGACAGTTGTACCTTGACTGTGTTGTCTTTCTAAAGAACTTTGTTGATTAAGATCAGCATGGAGTCTGAGGAAAGAAGATCAGTTATTTTTTTGCAACATTTTTAATTAAATGTGTCCCTCCGTTTTTTGTCATGGTGCAATTTTAACACTTCACCTGCTGAGGTAAAAGCTCTCGCCATCTTCGTCACTGTCGTGTTCGGTGGCAGTGGTCTTCTCTCGGTATAAATCCATATTTGATTATATTTAAACTACACGACACAATTGGAACAGCCTGGTACTCAGCAAGACAGCAACTATTCAATACCGTGTTCTTTCACAGATATTCTGGCGCGAAATTCGGTTAAAATGAATTTGATTGGTGAAATGTAAAATGACTGTTGAAAATCAGAATTGCTCACCTGATATTGAGGGGCGTTTAATGCTTGAGCTTGTTTTAAAATGTCTCAAATTTAAATCAGTCAAAATATAAATTACAATTTCGGATAATAAAAACAAGTCAACGCATTACTCTTTATTACCCATTGTCAAGGCGAAAACTAGCACGCATTTCCTATCAAAAGAGACGAAAAGACTTCATTATGCAATACAACTGAAAATGAGCACAAACTTTATAACTTCACACACACAAACACACTGTGTTTCTTTATTGAACGTTGGATATTTATATTTCTATTACATTTTGGGATCAAGCGCGCACCTTATACAAGATCCAATAAAAATTTAAATAATGACCAGATCACGCGTTCGCTGTCAGGACACACCTGGGCGTGGTCTTCCACCGTATCAGTGTGGTCCGAGGATCTGATTGGCTCCTTGCTTGTCTGACGTAAAGCCATGCCACCACTCCATCCGAATTAGAGGGGGATACCGGCGTATAAACGGTGTTCTCAAACTAGAGACGACATGGATTATGATAATCTATTTGTAAAACCATCATTATTATGAAGATTAATGCTAGATGTTAACTTGTACCAGTGACGATATAGTTATGCTTTATTAATCAATCGCATCTCTGCAGTATTGTACATTCTACTAATTCTTTCACTCTCACTGGTGAGTACAGCTGTGTTTTTTCAAGACATAGCTGCCAAATGTACTATGTTGTTAACATGTTCTGTCGACATGATTACATCAGTAACTCATTTAATTTCAGTATTGTTGATGATGCAGGCTTATAAAGCAGAACATATTCTCAACACCTGCATACATACCACTTACAAGTGTGCAGAGAGTAATTTTAATTGTGTAAATAAAAGGTTACATTTTAAATATAAATTTGAAGTTTACGTTAAAAGAAAATACTAGCAGGGAGTTTTATAGACTTATTTGAATTGTGTAAGTTATTAAATAATGAGGTATTTAGGTATCATAGTTGTTATTGTACACATAGTTATTATTAGTTATGACTATTAGTTATGTCTATCAGAAAATGGCAGTAAAAGAAATACGTTCAGTGTATTGTACTTTTAGATTTTATAAATAAGTCGATCAATGTAGTCATTACAACCACAACAGGAAATAAAGAATATTAAAAGACAATTTCCTTCTAAAAGATAACAAAACCTAAAGGCACTTAATGTTTGGTTTTATAGTTTTCATGTTTGTAAAATTTAGTTAGACGTTAGAATACTAAACAAATCTGTCACTCTAATCATGTTTAAATGTTCTTTTTCCTCCTTTGCTTTTTTTATGTAACTTCATCTACAGCAAGTAGACACACCCAACAACATGCTGACTAGACTTTTCCGAATCCATGGCCTTTTTGTCGCCTCCCATCCCTGGGAAGTTATTGTGGCTACTGTGACCCTCACAATCTGCATGATGTCCATGAATATGTTTATTGGAAATAACCAGATTTGTGGCTGGAACTTTGATTGTCCCAAATTGGAGGAGGTACAGTTTGTTACTTTAGAATTTTACCTTTACACAGGTGGCAGTCAGTTTCAACTGAATTGACTTGCATTGCATTTAAGGTATAACAGTTTGCCTGTTCTCTGAGAACCAAACTTATGATGCAGATATTTCTAGTTTAAACCCTGCCAGTGGAGCTACAAAAAGTATGGGATTAACTTTGTGCCAGTAAAAATTAGCGCAAATTTAAAAGAAACATTCATTTCTTAGAAATAATCTGAAAGAGAAACACTTTAAAAATAAAAACAAACTGGATGGCAAAAGAATAGCATGGTTTTTAAACAACCCGTATATTTTAAAAACTGCTTTTTAATATTTCTTCTTCACAAATCAGAGTTTTCATTTACACTTTCACAGTGTTCATTTTCAAATTTACGTTCAACATTCTGGCACAAACCTCACTTGTGGTGGAGGTTTAACTGTGCTTTACTCTTATTGGCTAGTGAGATTTTGATGGACAGCTCTCTGATCTGGAACTATTTAATTAGCATTTCAGTTAGTAAATAATATTTGAGGTTTGGGTAACTATTCCTTCAAAATGAGCTCTCAGGAGCATCACAGAACATCTTTGTCATCATCCTTCTCAGCTGTACTCCTGTCATCCTCAGGTAAGTTAATTTAATTAAGAAAATTGATAAAATTACGTTTTATTCCTGTACGGTACCAGTGCTGACTTTACTAACACGTTATTTACGTCTTTTATTGTATGGAGAACCATAAAGGTATAATTAGTTGCTTAACCGGGGACAACACATTATATCCAATATGAGTTACAATTAAGCTAAAAATTAATTTTATAAAATACCAAGTAAATACGTCTTAAATGAGCCAAATAAAGACATAACTGTTGCATACTGTACAGAAACTAAACTTTTATAGATTATATTGATTATATCAGTTACATTAATTCACCTGAGGGTGATTTGAGTGTCCAGCTGTGAAGGATCACAATGATGATGCTCTGTGGCCCTCCGGTGTCTTGTATTTCCAAATACTGATAAAGCAAAACACATTTATAAGGTGACACTTACATCTGAAGGTCTGTAAAAAATCTTTTTTTTTTTTATACTTTTTTTACCAAAATGTATTTCCGCCCTGCCCGTCGGGCTATCTTATTAGGAAAAATATATTGGAATGCGTTTGAAATTGCATTTGAAAGCGCACTCGCTTTCAACTTTCACTTCGCGATTGTGCGAACTGTGTATCAGTGACGCTCGTCCTGTCAGTCATTACTCTCCTCATGTGACAAGTGAAATCTCTCGCAGTAAGATTAAACATGTGATAGAAAGCGCATACGCAGTGGAGAGAAAATCGCTGTGTGTGTGTGAAAATAAGAGGCGCGTGGATTAGGCTTGGGCGGTATCCAAATTTTGATACCGTCAAACCTCCTCCCTATTTTACCTCGGTATACGGTATTACCGTGAATAATAAAAAAAAAGTAAGGCTCAGACAGCGTCACCAAACTGTTGGCTTGTGCCTAAACCGTTCAGAAACTGAATACCAAACACTAATACTGAAACAATAACAAAATAACATGCACAACAATATTAACAACTTTTATTAGCAACAAATAGCAGTTTATAAAAAAGTGCAAATACAACAGTCAAACAGAATTAAATTAACATAAACATCCAAGTCAATTAAATTAAATCACACCGCCTGAACAACTTTTAATAACAAAGAAGAGCAGCTTATAAAAAAGTGCAAATAGACCCACAACAGTCAAC